>JARHVA010000903.1:392500-462500 GCA_037957365.1 Torreya grandis
CTAATTGTATTTTTTAAATAGATGTTTCAAGAGAAGTTAGAAGAAATAATGGCAGACTCACCAAAATATAGTGCCTAAAGTGGTTTAAAAAGACCAAGTGTAATATTTTTATAACATGTTACCATACATATGATTCAATAAATTCATAATGATCCTTTCAAACTCATAAAATGTCTTAAGCATAGAGGTTTTAGGGAAACCTCCATGGTATAGAGTCAGTTGTTCATCCCCCACCATGAATGTGTCTAGTTCATGTTGTTTGTTACATTTTTGCCTTAAAACTTATAACATTTAGTATTAATCCCTATGATGAAGGATATTATACCCTTAGTGATGGAAACATTCTTACCTTTGATATTTACTCTTGTATCTTTTCAATTATGAGAAAAGTTATAGGAAATGTGAGAGTCATGCTCTCTAACCCTGTGGAGAGAATTTGTAAACACACCAACCTATAGATGCTCCCATAACACTTTATCATTCTCCAAAGCCTTATAGAAGGTATCCTTTTTTTTGAGATGTTCTCCACCCATTCTACTAGAAAATTCAACCATAACTAGGAGAGGCTCTTGCTTGAGAAAATTGAGGATGCAAGAGATATAAGTGAAAACAAGTTTGAAATGATCTTTGAAATCAAAGAGAGAGATAATCATGATATTTAAAATGATTAATCTCCACATCCCAATGTGATATAAATCATAACTCAAAAAAGTGTCCTTATGACAATAATTAACACATGCTTGTCTCATTATGAAGTTGGATGATGAAGTATTTGGGCATGATTTGTGAATTATTCCATCTAAGGAGTTGGTTACTTTGAACACTAACATTAGCTAAGAGATCAGCTAGTTGGTTACCCTTTATATATGTGTGAAAATTTAGTCTCAATGAGATAATTACATAACATAAGGCCTCCATCAATAAAATGTTTAATAGTCCAACTAGGAGTGGAGGAGTTGTTGAGACACCTAATAATCTTGGCAGAATCTCCTTCAATTTGGAGCTTGTCAATACCCAAATCCTTAATAAAGTGTAGAACCTAAAGAGTAGTAATAGATTAAACATAATTATTTTATTGGATTCCCATGTTTCCAACATAGGTAGTAATGAAACCACCTTTTTTATCTCTAAAGACTCCACCCCCTCTAGCAATTCTTGGATTACCTTTTGAAGCTCCATCAAGGTTAAGTTTTATCCAACCTGAAGGAGGACTTTCCCATTTCACAATTTTCTTGTAGTTAATATTATCCATAGTATAAGAGTCTAAAACTAAAGAAATTTTTCATCTAATAGAAATAACCTCTTCAATATTATAAGGTTTTTGGTCTTCCTTGATATTACAAATGGAAAGATTTTCTCTAATCCTATGTAAAAGATTGATACTGGCTTGGTTAGTATTGTTGTAAGTTTCTTTAAAAAAACTGTTATACTTCTCATTCCAAATGGTCCATATCATATGTGGAAATGATAGATTCCAAAGTATTTTCTCTATTTTGTTCTTGAAAGGATATTTTCATTGCCTTAAATAATCATGAATATTATCTGATGTTACCCACTAAAGATTAAAACTTGCAAGAACATTATTTTCAAGAGTAGTTACAAAAGGAAAATGAATAGAAATATTATTATTCATTTCATCATGATTATTACATAAAATTCATCTATTGGGAATCATATAACCTCTTTTGATTAAGTTTTCCACTATAAGAGATTTATTTTGAACTACAATCCAAAGAAAAATATTGATTTTGGGAAGAAGACCCTTGTTCTAAAATTCCTTCCAAAGAGTATTAGGTTCAACTTGATTGTTAAGAATCAAGTAACTTATTTTAAAACTATAATCCCCATGATTAGTGCATGCCCACATTAGTTCATCCAACTTATCACTAGAACAGATGAGAACATGCTATAAATTATTTTGAAGGGTTTGAATATGGACCTATAACTCTTGATTCCTCCCTTGAATTTTTAAAAGCTTCCAATATTTCCTTGATTTTTCCACATTAATTTAATCTCTCACCAAATTCCCAAATATAGAATAAAGTGGATTGCATAAAGGCTTCTCATAAGGAAATGAAGAGAGAGGAGCTAAAAAACACCATTTATCCTTCTAAAATGATATTAGATTACCATTACCAATCTTCCATTGGATTCCATTATAGATGAGAGATTTGTAATGAAAAAGATTATTTCAAAAAGAGGAGCCACTAGGTAGATTATCATTGGAGAGAAAATTATAAATATCCTAATGATTAAGATATTTGTTTTTAATAACATCAATCCACAACATAGTTTCCTTAATAATATGCTAGCACACATTTGAAGTAAGATTTAAATTCATTAATATTAAGTTATTTATACTAAAACCACCCTAATATTTAAGTTGAATTTTTTTTTCCCAAGCTATAAGATGATATCTATTATGATCATCAACTCCCGACCACAAGAAATGCTTATGAATATTCTCAATCTTGACAATAATATTGGAAGGAATATTTAATAAGGACATGAGATAAAGTGGTAAATTTTTAAGAGTGATTTGAATAATAAGTCACTTGGTATCCTGAGATAGCAAGGCTCCTTTCCACCATAAGAGCTTCCTTTGAAATATTTCTAAGATCAGATTTGAAGGTAATCTACAAGAGAAGAGTGGCATGCCAAGGTAAGTAGTTGGAAGAATATTTGGCATTCAAAAATCTTGGAAATTTTTTGTTGGCATCTTAGTGGAGTGTTGGCAAAGTAAAAAAAAAATTATAAAAATTGATAAGCTGACGTGAAAGTTGTTCATAAAGATTAAGTAATCTCTTCAAATTCCTATAATCCACCAATAAGGCATAGAGAATAAAAATAGTATGATCAACAAATTTTTTATGAGATAGAGTTTTACCTTAATTTCAAGGTTTGAAACCTTTCAAACTACCATCTCTAACATCATTAGAAACTACTCTAATAAGACCTTTAACTATAAGAATGAAGAGAAAGGGTGAAAGAGGATCACCTTGTCTATTTCCATAGCTACTGGAGCAGAAACCCACTAGTGAACCATTCATAATAATAGAGAAAATTGGAGTGGATATACATTCTTGGATAAGAATTCTAAATTTTTCATCAAAACTGAAGTGGGAAAGGACACTATTAAAATAATCTCCAAGAGACCTTGTCAAACACTTTATTCATGTCTAATTTTAGAATCATTCTAGCTTTACCATTTTTGTCTATGGAATGGACCACTTCTTGAACAACCATAATCCAATATTAAATTTTTATTTCACTCACATAGCCTCCTTATTGGATAGAAATAAGCTTATTGAGAAAAGGTTGAATTTTAGAAGCTAAAGTCTTGGTGATAATTTTATACACTATATTAGTAAGATGTCTAGGCCTGAAATATTTAAAGTTTTAAGAACCATTTTTCTTAGGTACCAAAACTAAGGAAGTATTTTTTAACTCCTTAAGAAGAGTTCCTTTATCAATAAATTCATTGGTAGACCTTAGAAGATAATTTTTGCAAATATCCTAGTAAATTTGAAGAAAAAAATAGAAATCCATCTGGTCCAAAAGCTTTGTCTCCATTGATAAAGAAGATAATACCTTTAATTTCCTTCATAATAATTGGATTGTATAAGGAGAGAAGCTTAGGATGACTTATCAATCCATTTCAGATAGATTCTAAGATGAAGTGTTCCTCTTATTGAAGTGGTTGAAAATTCTGCTAAATATTATCATTAAGAACATTTTTGTGAAACTTAATGGCTTCATTATTGATAACCTCTTTATCTGAGCTGAGGTTGCCATCTTATTTTATCACTTCAGATATTATAATAAATCTCTTATGCTTGA
The DNA here is from genome assembly GCA_037957365.1 of Torreya grandis. Taxonomy (NCBI): domain Eukaryota; kingdom Viridiplantae; phylum Streptophyta; class Pinopsida; order Cupressales; family Taxaceae; genus Torreya; species Torreya grandis. Next base: position 396,341 of record JARHVA010000903.1, read on the forward strand.
GAGTTGTAATATGGAAGAACTTTGTGATGTAATCACCTTCCTTGAGCCATAAAGCTCTATATTTTTTCCACCAAAAATTCTCCTCAAATGCATTAAGATTGTTATACTAATAAAAAAGATCCTTTTCCTCCAGATAGTCTTTTGCATTCATACCAATCTACTCAACTTTATTCTGAAGCCTACTAATTTGTCTTTTAATTCTTATTTCCTAACAAAAATGTTGCCAAAAACTTTTTGGTTCCACACTTTAATATTTATATTTACACTTTTTAGTTTTTGAGCTAAGGATTACATTGCTACCCCTCTTTCATTAAATTACCACCACTCTTTGATTTTATCATGAAAACCTAGATGCTGAATCCACATATTTTTTAAAATGAAGGGAGTTAGGTCCTTATATATGTTAGTAAAACTCAAAACATTTAGATTGTGATTTGAACCAGTTCTTGGTAGAGTAGATAGGAAGAAATCTTACTAAGTAAACTAATTTAAAGAGATTAAAGATCTATCAAGTTTGCATTGAATGAAGGTAGGACCTATTCTTTTGTTGGTCTAAGTAAAGGTGTTGCTCCTTAGTTCCACATCCACAATGTTATTATTAGTAATGAATTTGCTAATTCTTCCATACACACTAATAAATCCATATTTCTCCCTTGTTTTTCACTAGAAAATAAGGGCATATTAAAGTCACCCATTATGATCTAGTCCATATCCTGAAAATTATTTCTAAAATAAAAAATGTTATTCCAAAGCCTTTTTCTACCATGTTGCATATTAGGAGCATAAATATATGAAAATATCCAAGTACTATTATTGATAACCAAGGTAAAAATAATTATGTGATGACCGATGCTATCAAAAATTACCTCACCTTTAAAAGTCTTACTATCCCAAAGTGTGGCCAAACCTCTTGAGGTGCCAATGCAATTAATGTTATGGAACTTTGGGGAATAAATTTTTAAATTATGTACCCTACCTTACTAATTAAATTTTGACTCCTAGGGATGGCTAAAACAAGATTATTATGAATTTCTAATGCCAAAAATAACTAGGGTAATAACAACACAAGAAGAGGAAAAGATAGGAATAAAGGTAGAGGATGTGGTTCTCCAAATTTGAACAATAATAGATTTGAACCACCTAATTTTAATAATTTTAATATAAATAATGAAGTTCATATTGATAATTAAATTTTTGGTAACCCAATGGATAATAATGAATAAATCCTTAGTGGAATTTTGGAAGTATTAAATGCCATACAAGATAATATTGAAAATCAAAAACATGATATCAATAACCTTGAGGGTGTTCCTCAAGAAATCTTGCATAGGTTAGAAAATAATAAAATGGTAGAGAAATTGATCCAAGATCTCCTCTTGGCACTAGTAAGCCCAATTTTATAGAATATTTATAAAATTCCTTCACCTACCTTTTCATGTCAAGAATCTAGGGATGCAGTTGCTAATTAGTTTGTAGACTTTTATAAATATTTTAATTTACATAGTATGCCTTAGAATATGAAATTTAGGGTGGTATCCTATAATTTGGTTGGTTTTGTTACCTTATGGTGGAATCATCTTTGTGCATTAGAGGGCAAGAAGCTAATGATTATTACTTGGGAATTTTTTGAGAGTCATTTTTGAAAAAGGTACTTAAGTGCCAACTTTAAGGAACAAAAAATAACTAATTTTTAGTTTCAGAGGAAAGATAACGTGTCTATTACTAGGTATGGAAAAAATATAAACATGTTGCATCATTTAAATTACATACATGATGAAGATACTAAAGTGAGAAAGTTTAAATTTGGACTAAAGGAGATATCGATGCATGACATCAATATAGATAATTTATAAACCTTGGTGGCTTCCATTGAGTTTGTTCATAGGGTAGAAGATAAATAAAATAATTGAGAAAAGGTAAGACAATATTTTATGTTTTGTAGGTAACAATCCAAGGAAAAAATATCTCCCCCTCCTATGCTTTTTAAGAAATCAAATTAGAATCATAGGTTTACTAGGAGCTATAGTGGATTTATCATGTTTCAAGGAAAAAATAATAACTTTAAACCCTATAACTCACCAATAATAGTGTCCATTAATAGAATTCAAACCCAAAATAATCAAAATGGATGAGCCATAAGAGCCAATACTATTCATATTTCCCTACCAAGATCTGTATTATGATGGGATGTGGTAATAACCACTACTTAAGGATTATTGCAATTTAAAACTTAGATAATCAGCTAATCATAGGGTGTACCCAATAGTTTAAAATTAGAATATTTATTTACAAGATACCCAAATTTAAACTAGAGTTAAAATAATTAGTCTTAATATGTCTATATTTATAAATAATGGTGCCAATGATAACTTTATTTCACCAGTTGTAGTAAATAAGTGTAATATTAAACTTGTTAAGGTCAGAGAAGGTTGGGGGTCAAGTTTAGGACTATAAAAAGTGTACCAATCTATGAATGTTTAGATCAAGATGATCTTTATTTAGGTGTCTTTAAGACAAAAATAAATATGTTTTTAGATCCCTTATGGTCATATGATCTCATATTGTGTATGTACCAGTTAGAATCACATCAAGGCATGATCGATTGATTTGTTAAGAAAGTGCAATTTAAATATGATTTTATAAGAATAATGGAAGTGAAAGGCCTTAAAAATCCTAAGGAAATTAAAATATTTTCACCTCTATAGTAGAAAAAGGTTGTGTATAAGGGCTACCAATTTTATGTAGTCTAAATTTAAGAATTATAAATAGGCAAGGAGCCATCCTATAGGTATTTTCATATATTAAGGGAATTTATGGACCTATTTATAGAAAAATTAATTGTTCTTCCATTTAAGTGGGAGTTATATTTTTATATAAGCATTATGATCAAGGTTATACCTACATCCAAGGTTCCTTATAGGATATATGTGATAAATTTACAAGAATTAAAAATTTAGCTGAAAACACTTCCAAATTATAATAGATCATTGATTTTTGTAATATTTCCCTTCCTATGACATTGATTACGTCATTTATAAATCTCAAAAAAGGATGTTATATGTATTTCATTACCATAAATCCCTTTCTTAGAATGTGGTTCATTACCATAAATCCTTTTCTCAAATTCATGTTTTTAACCAAGATGTCAAAATATATACTTATCATTATGATTCAAGTGATTAAGAGGATAAATTATAACTTGAAGATTATGTTCCCATTATTAACCCACCATTGGAAAACACTCCATGTGTATTTTATCATATTTATGGGTTCACTAGGATTTATGACTGTATTAGCAAATCATATACAACTTAGAACATTTCCTATCCTTTTATTCTATCATCTAAGTACATGTAGTTGAAAAAATTTCCATTCCTACTAATTATCGATCATCTTAATACATCGATAAAATACCTAAATATTTATAGTTGTACTAGCCACCATTCACTATAAAATTTTTATGTAGTTTATAAATTGTCTTCTAACTTTATCTTTCAACCAATAAAAATATTGATATAGTTCAAGCATCATCTTAGAAATTTACCAACTAACTAATAAAATGTGTTGATATATTTTTATTATCTTAATATAATTTTTACAGTGGTATTTTCCATGATCTCAATAGTTTGGATACAATTTTAATTCCTCTTACTTCTCATTTTGATTGTATCAATATTTTTACTTATATTTTAGCTAATTATATGAGACAAACTAATGCGTTTAAATAGATACATATTTTCACTAACTATATCTGCCAACCTAATATATTTCAACATTGTTCTATTATATTATATTGTATTGTTCAAGTTGATACTTTAAATAAACTTTAAAACTTATTTCCCAAAAATCTTTAAATTACCCTAGATGTGAATGCTACTACTATGAGACATCCACTCAGACTTTGAAAAAAAATGTAATAGAATTATTTACTTTAAGGTTGATGTAGATTATTATTACTCATGAACTAATATTAATATTGATTAATCCATTAATAAATAATTCATTCAAGATAAACTCAGCTTCTATGCCAACATCACAAGATTCACCACTTAAAAAAAAAATTGCTACTAGTGTTGATCTTAAGCTTGAATCCATTTCAAAATTTATTCCCACACTTTATAATTTCCAAAACATAAATGCAATGCTTATATAGGATACTCAAGAAATAAATTTTGGTACATAAAAAAAACATTATCTTTAAGGATATCTACCAAAAAGAGAAGAAAAAATTTATCTTTTTTTTACAAATATTATTAAATAATTATTGGTCATATCTAGATATACCTAATATAGACCCTAACATCACTTTTCCTTAACATATGAACCTATCCAAAAGGAAACAAAACTATTTTATAAAATCGATTGATGTTCCTTATTAATAATCATAACATTTTAACAAGTTATTAATATTTTATATGTTATTTATATCAAACCCATATATTACTCTAAATGGTTCTATAACATAGCAACAATTTTTAAAATGTCATTATGGTCACCTACATTTCTATTAATTTTCATAATATTAAGTTATCATACCCTAAGGATAATTTCCCTCTACATTCCATAGATGCCATTATTATTTTTATTATTGGTAAAGTGGTATTTTAAAAGGGACCCTACCCTATACAAGGATAATTTAGGTTTGGCCACAAGTTCTAGGTAAAACATAATAACTTGCCTAAGATCAATGAAAACTAGACAAAACTAGACAACAAAAGGAAAATGGCAAAATAATAGCATAAAAATAGTAGATTAAAATGTTGAAAGCCACTAGTATTTCTACTTCTAAATGATTCTTCTCAGTTAAGCATCATTATTTTAATGGTTTTTTTCCATATGAATAATTCCTTAAAATTGGGAGTCAATTCTTATAATTGATAATTTGGCATTATTACATTAATTTCTAAGTATTTCCTCTTCATATCATCTATTAATGATTGTTGATTCCATCCATAGTATTAATATAATTTTTCATGGCCACTTTGTTGAACTTCATGATAATTTCCATATTCTCTTTAAGGAGTTCATTTTTCTTTCTCTAAGTTACCGAATTTGTATTTCAATTGTTTAAGCTAGTTGTTTACCTCTTTCAACTCCATTCGAGAGCATAGGACTCATATTTCTTGGTTGAGATTCTTGGTGTTATATTTTAACCTATTGTGATCCTTCATAAACCAACATAAGATAGATTTGAAAAATTCAATCTCCTAAGTCAGCTCTTCCACCTTTCTCTATTGTTTGATATTATCTATAATGGTATTAATATATCCCCCACTACTTCCCATGATTATATTTATAAATTAAATAGTGATAAATTTTATCTCCACCCCTAAACCATCTTTAAGAATTTTCAAACCTTCGAAAACCTTATAAATTTTCTCATTTAGTTCAAAGGATTTCTTAGTGGAATTATCTTCTAAGAATCATTCATTGTGCTTGTCATCATGATTATTTTCATCCTCAAAATTTTTACTTTTGAATGAGATTACTAGGGTTTTTTTGATACATAGGTCCTTGGTATGAGGAGATACCAAAGAGTGTATGTGGTAAGGGCCTCTATTTTAACTTTGAGAATATTTGTAAATTAAAAAAATTACAAGCTAATGTAATGGTAATTTCTTCTTCCCTTTATAGACATCCATAGTCAAAATCTCCAAGGAGTGAAGGATGTATAATTTTAGACTTATAGGGATACGATCTATAAAGTAATTAACGATGGTGAAATGATAAATGTGAAACACCATATACCTACCTTCAAGTGTGATGTATCTAATGATCTACTTGGCTATGTGATCATAGGGCCAAGGCAAATCCTCTATTAGGTATCCTCTTTGATACTTAGTGAGATCCTTATCATCCAAGATAAAAATTTTCTTTATAACCTTTATGATCCTTGTTATTTTTATTGAATTTTAACTCTTAAATATTAAATCCATTCACTCGAGTAAAAAAATCTTCAATCACCTTAATAGAGGAATTGTTAAATTTAACCATTGTCTCCTTCCAATTAGTATCAATCTATTAGAATCATTATGATCATGTCCTAAAATTATTTTAATGAATGTTTAAAATCATCCTACATGAATAATTCCACACATCTCTAGATTATCCATCAGATCTTTAGATTAGGAGTCTTCAATTCTAATAAAATTTCTAGCTTTATATGTAGCACCAATATGCTCCCAAAAATATTTCTCAATGTAATTTTATTAATAGAAAAGGATTATCATGGCTATGGTTAAGATCACATCCTCCTTTTTTTTCTCATCATTCTAAATCATGCTGAACATAATGATATTATAAGACGTTTGAGTACCCTAGCACATGGTTTTATAGTTGGATGTAATAAATTCATAAATATGATTTAAGATATCATAGGAAATAATGAAAATACATAATAACACATTATTCAATCCATATAAATTATAGGGATAACTCCTTTAAAATAAATTACCACTATTAAAGACCCATATATGGGATTTCTTTAACAATTTTTTGATCAATACAAGCCTTAATGTTTTGAGAGGACACTCCCACATTTGTGAAATAATAAACTATAAAATTTACTTACCTATATGCATGTTAAATTCATACATTATAAAAATATTCAATTATTATCAAGGATATCTCTATCATATGACTAATGCTCTAATTGGATAAACTTTTATTAGAAATTTTATTGATTTATTAAGGGAATCTCCTTCTATGACTAGACAATAAAAATCAACATATATAATTAGTTGAATACCCCAAATAGCTACCAAATATTCAACCTAATGATTGTATTGAATTCCCATATTACCTGAATAAGTAACCAAAAGATCCCATTTTTATTTTTGAAGGACACCACCCCCTTATAAGGTGATAAAAATCCATTTCGAGGCATTGTGAAAAAAATATCACACAACTAGGGGAAATAATTTTACATATAATACTTTTCCTAAGGTCAACCCTTGGTTATAAATCTTGATTGAATTTTGAGTTGAGAAGCCACCTCCTAGTAATAGATGGTTCCAAATAAGAAGGATTCTTATCTTTTTAAGGTTTATTAATACTAAAGTTTTGTAATAGAATATCCATAATCTTATTAGCAAACCTTATGCTATAAATTTAAACACCCCTTAAAATTATATAATTCATCTCTTTGCGTATGCCCAAAAGAAGTGGGGAATATACATACACCATAACATTTGTAAATTATTATTATTTAAGGGAGTTGTTTGTGAAAACCAAAAATCCTAAAGAGAGAAATGTAGGGTCCAAGAAAATTGAAATATTTAATGAATAACCACACACTTTACAAGATAAGGTGAAACCTAACCTAATATTAATATCATTTTTATTTTAATTTTCACAGAAGGGACATATATTGACAAAATTGAGGTGTCTCTTTTACAAATTATCCATACTGAGAATTTTGTTCCAGAAAATCAAATTAAAAAGATGTTAACTTTAGGAATCAAATATTTATCCCATAATTTAAACCATGGCACACCTTATTGATTAGGATTGATCATATTGATATATCTTGATTTAAAATTGTATTGTGTATATAAAGAGTCCATATATTACATTATCGATTCCATATCTTCTTATGAGATTATTTACCTCACAATATAATTTTCAAGGTAAAATCAAATTCAAATCACCCCTAAATATCATTGTAAGACTACCTTTACTATAGAGTGGGTAAATATTATTGTGTTAATATTCATTTCAACTTAGAAACCCCAAATCAACTTAACAATATGGAATAACCCACATTCTTCTTCATCTCATTAAAAAAATAGTTAAAACCTATGTGGATGACCATATAGAAAAATTCAAGAAATAATAAAACCATCTTCCTGACTTAGCTATAATAATTTATCTCCATATTAAATATAAAGGTAAGCTTAATCCTAATGAAAAAATGGGTGTTACCTCTAGAATAAAAATATTTTTTAGTCTCATAAGGTGTGATTGGCATGAATCCTTATAATATCAAAGTTATTCTCTACATGCCTATACCTCAATCCATTCCATATATTTTAGCTAATTTTTTGAAACTCAAGGAAACACATATATTTATTTATTGAGTTAGCTTACCTCAAATATTCTATAAAATATTTTTTAAGAAATAAGTTAATATTATGTGGACTAATGGTTGTAAAAAATTCTTTTATTACATGAACAAATGTGTACTTCATATTTATAATTTATGACCACCTTATAATGAATAGAATATCATCTTGTACACATGATCTTACCTTATCTTAGATGGATTAATTCTTGTACAACATGAAGAGTCTATAAATGAATATTTTATTTACTATGTTAGCCAAATTTTGATAGATTATGAGAGACCCTACACTAAGGTGGATTATGACTACATTGTATTCCACTTCATTGAAAAAAAAATGGTGTTACATGATTTATATTACCATCTATGTAATAGTTCATTTATACACTCTTCACCATTTATTTTATAAGGATTTATCTATGGAGATTAAATAAAAAATGGGATTTTACTCTTTATGGATTTTGGCCTTAGGATTATTACTAAAAAAATAGTCAAATTCAAAGTTATATCTGATAAAATTACTTTTTGACCTATACTGGCTCAGTGATACCTTTAGGATGCTCATCTAAATAAGGATGAAATATTTATTAATGAAATAAATAAATTTATTTCTCATATATACTAATTTCATAATTTTACATCTGATCTTGAGGTACAAAACCTTGAATAAGCTAGCATTATATTCTATACATACAAGACATCTATGAACTTTACCTGAGAAGAACTACTTAAGGTATCTATTTATTTCCAAGGGGATATTTATAAAATCCACTTTGATGTAAAAAAATTCCTTTAATATTTAGGATAGGATGTGTTCTAGCCAGTCCTTATCACAAATCCATTCCTTTAGATTTTTTTTTTGACCTTCCATATTAATAATAAATTGGTTGAATATGAACCTCTCATATTTGGGATTAAAACAACCATTGATTTAGAGATTTTATGATTACATGATTTTGGTCATTCACATATTTTATGAATCCAAATATTTGTTTCTTATTATTGAAAAATTGATTACAGTATTGAATATTATAAGCTTGTTACTAATATTGATAAAGGGTTTACATCTTCAACCATTGATGAAATCCCTTAAGATAAAACTATTGCCATATGATCTCTTACCTGATTAGCTTCAATTTTTCATCCTAATGCCTTGATAAAAAAAATTACGCATTCATATGGGGAATTCCCTATGTATCATATAGCCTAAGGATGCTTCCCTTATTTTACACATCAAAATTTTGAATAATTGACAAATGTTATGGTATAAATATATCATCCAAATTTTCAAACATCATAACAACCCTCCCAGGTTGATTCTAATAAAACAACTATACTCTGTAATCAATCCATTAAATTCATCCTTAGACATAATATACATTAATATAGTAAAGTTAACCTCCCCATACACCATTTTGTTAGGAAATAATAAATTCATTTTTTTATTGAGTAAGTGCATGGGGTAATTTTTAGTGGGAATTGTAGTGGACATGTGTTATATAAAAAAATCAAAACTAGGGAAAAGGTCTCCTAGATATGATAAACTACTATGCAAAATTAGAATGTTATAGATATGCAATAAATGACAAAATTATTTTAAACTAACTAAATGTGAAAATATAATAAGTATAGAAAACAAAAAATATAAATATAAACTTATTTAAAAATATAATATGTTAATTACTTATAGATTTGAGACTGATAGTGTGAATGTGTTGGTTGCATGTGGATTTGAAATATGAGATATAAAGGATTATAGACAATATTAGTGAAATTATATAATACTAAGGATAATTACTATGAAAATAACATGGTATTTTTTATTAGGTAGTATATATTTGATATTTTTAGGTTTATTTAACCTTTGCTTATGTGTTTTGTAGATTATGTGGGAGCTTCTGATCTGATGCAAAGAGCTCTATGTAACTTATTTTTAGTTGTGACACTAGTTCAATAGCATAGTAAGCCTAATTTAATCATTAAAAAAATGTGTTAGTGGTTAATTTTTTTATTGACCTCAACACCCCTTGTGTTGAGTATCACCTACACACCAATACTTCAAAGAGGGATCAAACTTCATGTATTTATCCCATGATATGGTGGCGTGTCTAAAATACTAGTGAAAAATGATAAATGTTAGTGTAATCCTTATGTGATTAAGTGATTTAATAATTAACTATGACCTTATAAGTGTTTTTATACATTATATCATGGTTACTAAGGTTATATGTAATTATAATTAGGAAAAATAGGGAATTTGTATCTCAATCTAAAATTAGAATTTTGGTGTTTTTTTATTATGGAAGCCTCTTGTGTTCAAAATAGTTTTAAATGTGGATTTATAGTGGTATTTTTATAATTAATTCATATGATCCTTTTTAATATTTATCTTTTAACTTTCATTATTTTTGATATTTCAAAATTAGTTTTTATTTTATGGGAGGATCTTATTGGGAGAACTAGACAATAACAAGAAGTATTATTGTCAAAATAGAGAACTATTTTCTTAGGAGAAATAAATACTAAACTAGAAGTGTGGGTCAATATAAAAGTGATCTTAGGATATTTAGGATGCTAGATACATTTTTCATCATTTTTTTTCTAATAATAATGAGTCATTTATGTAGAAAGTGAAGGAAAGTGGTCAAAAGGCCGTGAAATAGGTTATGAGATAAGTGTGTAAAATGGGTGGTTAAAAGTGCATTATTTAGCTTGAATGTTAATTAACGTGTTTAAATTTACCCCATTTTATTATAATAATAAATAATATAGAATGTACTAGAGTAAATGGAAAAAATCATACTTAACTTACCCATGAATGTAATATTAAACATAGGCCACAACGTTAAATAGTGATTAATGCAAACATACAATTAAACATGTATAAAATCAATCCTTACATAAGAGGAATATCAATAAGTAAAGATAATAAACTTATATATGTAATAAAAAGGAATGAATGCATCTAATTGGGTATGTGAGCCATTGTGTTTCGCTAGTACAAAAATTGGTGGTTGTAGAGAGTATTACCTATTATCAATTAAATTTTGCACCTATTATGAGTTACAATAGTGGGAAAGATAATTACATAGTGGGATAACCTCCAAGCTATGGGACCTTTTCAAACTAAGGTTAACCTTTGGATAAGTCCGACTTCCTTTCACTAAGCTTAGTGCAACTAATACATGACTAGTCTGCTTACAACTACAAATTCTTAGTGATCTTGTTCCTAACTAGGGTTTTTACTTGTGAGGTAAAGAGTTTTATAAAAATTATTTAAATTTGGAGAATGGTGATGTACCAAAGAATTCTAGTGGAAATTAATGCTTGTTTTGAATGAACACAGTTGACCAATTAATATGTTGAAGTTTATTGAAGCACGATCTTATACAAATATGTGATCAAATCTAATACTTAGTATTCTACCAAAAAAGAAATAAAGTTATTGATTTTTTGTCAAAAATACTTAAAAATTGTAAGAAAATACCACAAGTTATTCTTAAATAACTAAAATAAGACTTAAATCATTTACAAATTTAATGAGTTTTTTACATACACAAAGATAACACCACACAAGGAAGGTAAAACTTCAATATATTAGTAATATCTAGGTTACAACATGTATATTTATTTATCAAAGGAAGAAATAATTGTCTAATAGTGAAAATATCTATGGGATACATAGGAAACCCATATTTATATATAAAATCACTTCCTTGAGAGACATGAAGTCAACAAGCCCTTATGCTCAGTTCTAGAGCAAGAAATTAGGGAATATAAATGAAAATGTCATACTTTCCATCTTGAAATGGAGTCATTAATGGAGTATGAGGAAAATAACTCTTCAATAACTGGGCACTTCACCAGGTGTTGAAAGAAGAGAAAAATCCATTGGATTCTTTTAGTTGAACCATTTCTCTTTGAGTTGCATTTAAGAAAACACTCCCAAGAAAGGGGCACCAAAATGAACCATGACTTGGAAGTTTTATAGAAAAAAATGAATACTTTCTTGGATATTTTAATATATAACTTTAAAAACCTAACTTTCAATTTGTAGTTTTGGCTTTTAAAAATTTTAAGTCATTTAACATAACAAAAAGGAAAGCACAAATTATAACATGAGTTTTTGCAGCTTTTACCATTCAACTTGTCAAAAAGAAAAGTGCGCAATATAAGTTTCACTTTTTCAACTAAATAATTAAAAAAAGATAATTTAAAATTACAAGTATCTCTTTCTCAACTTAAAGTTAATAACTGTTAAAATAATAGTTTCAATTTGTAACTTGCAAGTTTACAATGTATCTTACAAAAATGTAGTTAAAGAATGTATGTTTCAAATAATCAAATAATCAATCTACAATAGTGATCTATAAGTATTCCTTGTCCATTTTTTAATTCTATATTCTTGATATAAGTATCTAAGTTACTAAATATCTCCTAAAGGTACTCCTCATTAGGACCAAATGTGTAAAGATTGATGATCTCACATTCAACTATTACCTCAGATAGTACTCTAGAAGTAGCATTCTATACGTGGATGTCTTATCCCATTTGATCAAGTGCATTATGATACATGATGAACCAATGGATATAATTCAAGTTAAAAGTGGTATCATATGATTATTATTTATAATTACCCCTTTAAATTTAACTTGGACCTCTTGAATAAGATGAGGTCTATCTTGGTGATCCACTACATCACATGATAATTTAAAAAGTGAATCTTAAAAATCATATATTGTATATATGGCCTTGTAACATGTGATCTTTTAATTCTCCATACTTTTAGTAAGTATTCTAATTTTAAATTTAGCTACCCTCTTAAGCTCATCATGCTCTGAAAGATTATTTATTATCTTCTCTAACATAAGGGTGTCACTATTAATTAGGTCAATAGCCTATAATTTGGTAAAGTAGAGTTTCAACCTTTTAACCTGTTCTTCATATTTACTTATCTCAGCCTTTAGAGATGCATGATCATCATTAAAAGTCTTATAGTATTTTATGGCTAGTTCAATCACTCTATTCCCTTTTGTGATTAGTTAATTATCCCAGTCTTTTATAGCTCTTCCCATGGTAACAATATATGTCATTACCTCAAATGTTTCTTTGTTTGGGAACTGAGAAAGAGATCGAGTTAGATGGGTATAATCAAGTGGTTTTTATAGGTCTATGAAATTTCTTAAGGTAGCTATCAACTTCTCAACTTTGTTCTCTACCTCATCTACAGTGACTTTATCACTTTTCATTTTCTCAAAAAGATAACTTATACTTATTTGGATGTCATGTTTTAGTTTAACTTATACTTATTTGGATGTCATGTTTTAGTCCTTTCTTTGTTGGATGACCCATGTTCACCTTAGATATCTAATAATCCCCCACCACTAAATCTTCCTTTTTTTTATAGTAGAGGAACTACTATCTTCACATGTTTTTCCCATGCTACATCATATGAGATTTTGGGGATGGTATTGGGGATTTTATTTAGTCATTTAAATGCCTCCAATATACCAAAATCTAGAGTACTAGGAAATATCAACTATTTCATTTTCTTTGACACTAATTATGTTATCTAACTTAGAGTGACTACCTATGAATCCTATGTTATTCTAATAACCACTATTATCTATGAGTTTATAGCTAAATTTGCTACACTAATCATTATCATGACAAGTGTCATATCTACCATTAATATTATTGCTAAGTCTGTGGCTGATGATTTGGTTATCTCTTTCCCATTGGTGGGTTGAGTAGCCATAGTTGTATCAATGGGTATATCTATTTCCACCTCCTTAATGTGGGCTTTGGTTAATGTGAGAGTGGTAAAAGGAAAGGATTCTTGGACTGGTGAAGTAGATGTGCTTACCAGGGGTGCTAAAGTTGGAAGAAACATGAATAGAGAGGTAAGCATGTATGGTTGGAATAAGGGAACCTGTAGAAGGGTGGAGTCCAAGGTGATAAAATAATCAATCAATATAGTGAGAATTTCCATAGTGGATGAAATGGGTAGATGGATGGAAGATGAAGATGGGGTTGTTCTGACCTAGTGGTTATAATAGATAGTGGGATTGTAGTTAGAATGACTGAGTTAGTATCCATATGTTATTGGGTGGTGATGGTGATTAATGGTGTGGTAGTGGATATAGGGGATAAGGTGGAAGTGATTGCAGAAGAGGGAAGTGAAGGTGGAGTTAGAATAACCATGTTGATTGGCTTGTTTCCAAAAGAGTCACTTGTACTAGGGAGTCAAACAAAAGAGAAATTATTTACACTGGTGGGCTTATGTAAACATGAGAGGTAACTGATTTCACTTGTTGGATAATAGAGAGAGGAGGAGGGATTATTTATGTTGGTTACACATTTGTTATGGCTTCTATGGAAATTGATAGTGTTTGATTCATTGGCTAAGTTGTTGGCTCCTAGCTTCTAGAAGAATCCCTTCTTACCTTCTACTTTTACTTTTAATTATGTGAGATAAATGGTCCCATTATCTGATTTTATTTAGTTTTACTACTAGAACAATCTATTTCTATTGCCACTATACCCTTATCCTACACTTCTCTTAACTTGTTTGTGATATTTAAGGCCTCCCCATTTATTTCAATCCCCTTGATCTTTAATGATTTAAATGTTTGTTAATAACTTCGGTGGTCATATATAATAAGGATAAGGATTTAGGTGTAGACAACCTGACTAAATGGAAATGTTAGAGGTAGATTTTATTATAATAATATGCCTTGTCTACTAGTTATTCCTCGTATTTTAAATATTCTAAAACTGGCACCATATTATAAGTCTTGATTTGTTCTAAAGTAATTATAGAATAATCTCTCAACATAACCTCTTATTAATCTTCCATATCCTCCCCATAATCTTTATATAAAGATATGTGGTAAGATGTGGAACCCACTATACTAGTAACATAACCAGTCACATCATAGAAGGTCCTAGAATCAAGAGCTCTTAAGGTCATTTGAGTTATCCTTACATCTACACATTTGTAATTTTATATATATGGGTAGGTTTATCTCCCTATACTTATAGGGAAGTGGATCCCTATCTTGTGTTTACTTGACAAGAACTTATGGGTTTTCACCAATTACCTCACAAGTTCCATTAAGGCCCATTTGTCACTTACATAACTAGCAAGGGTGTAAGGACACCCACTAAAACCACCAACTATGATATATGAATATATTTGGAACTAAATAAATTATGAACCCCAATTTTTAATATCTATTATTGTAACATCTAAAAATATTCCCCCCCCCCCAGTTTTTTTTCATATATGATTATGATGCATTAGATAAAAGCATCATTAACCCTTCTAAATTATTGTTCACTCCACTCTAATGTGAGATTAAGATAGTAGTTAAAAACTTGTTTTATTTGATTTGGGCACTATGTTTAATCCTAGGAATGCCCTCCCTTTTACTAAAATATAGACAAGGTAGGAACTCATAAAATTTGATTGTAGTTTGAACCTCCATTAATTGTTTGTAAATGGAGTCACTAATCAACTAGGCCAAGTGAATGTATTATTTTTTCTCATGGATTAAAAAAATATAATAGTACATATAATCCATATTATTCTTTGCAATTGGGCTCCTTGTGACTCTGTGTAAGAGTATAATGATGTATCATACTTCATCCTTGAAGTATATCCTAGCCAAGGTCTTATGCACTTTTGTGGTTGTAGACCTAGGGGATTTTAACCACTATTTGTTTAAAAACTATAAAAAGGCTATGATATTATCGTGATAGAAATTTTCTAAGGAATCGGGAGTAATATTTATGTATATTTCATATTCTAGGATCAGAAACATAATATCAATGAAATATGGATCAAGATTCAAAATCTTTTCCCCTTTATCATTCACTACTTCCATCTTCTGAACATCATATTGTTAAACCATGGTGACCATAATCTCAAGTCTTTATATTGAGAGTGGGAAGGCTATATCTTGAATTAAACCACTATTGTAGATTCTCTAAATACAATTATTCTTGAATTCTACATTGACTCTATTCTATAAGTCTGCTAGGTCTGTGACCTAGATCTATGTTAGTTATCTCATTGGTGTTTTAATCTAGTATGGATGGGACATTATGTCCCTTTGGCTTTAATTTCATATATTTTTAAGACACGTAAACTAAGTAAATTAGGGTATAAAAACCAACTATAGAGTTGGATGAGATTTGGATTTATAATTACAAGATATTTTTCCACTTTGAATTTGGTAGAGTTTTATTATGATTTTATAGTTAAAAAATTTGTTAGACGTATAATGTGAAACAACATCTATAAATTCAAACCAAAGTTTATGGGATTTAAATTTGTAATTATACTTGTAATGTTCAAAAAAAGTCTAATGCAAAAAACCTTTGAAAATTCAAGTCATAATTTTGATGAGAACTAATAATTGTTAAAGTAAGGGGAATCTCCATCAGGGTTTTTATGTGTTTCTAAAACTAAAATCTCTATGGGGTTTGATCTTGACAAGGTAGGAGGTATTTTTGCCTTGTAATTATGTAGGGGATCTTATGGGAATATTCCATATTTTTAAAAAAAATTTAAAAATCCTTAGATTACTTCTAAAGATCTAAATAAATCACAATAGTATTGATGAAAACCATAGAAAAAAAATCATAAAAAACCTAGACCAATTTTCACCAAGATTTAGATGTAGGACTATATAATTAGAAATAAATGAGTGAATAACAAAGATTTTGATAATTTTTTAAGATAAAATTTAAGTATGATTTATGAAATGATAAATTTTGTTGATAATGATAATAGTGGTATATGACATGGAAAATACCAAAAGAAAAATAGGTGAGCTAAAGGAATATCATGAATGCATGTGTAGGATGGCAATGGTGGTCAGTAATTATATTGCATTGTTTGGAAATGGAAGTTAGTGCTTGTATTGTATTTTTAATTGGGAGAGAAGATCTATATTTAATTTGAAAATGTTAACTATCAATGTGAAAATCTAATTTTTATACCAAATCATTCAATTAATGTTAAGCACGGTGGTAGATGGATGAAGCATAGGAAAGTGGTGGTTGAGATAATGGTGTAAGGAATACCAAATATAGTGACAATGTCATCCATGAATTATAATATAGATGATTCCATGAAATATTTCAATGCAACTACTTCAGTACATCTAGTGAAATAATTAGTTGATATAAGGACTCATTTGTGTCCATCACTTGACAGTGGATTGATCATGCTAATGAAATCTAATCCCCACAAATAAAATGTCTAGTTAGCTATGATTGGTTAGAGAGGGAGAGATAATAATATTTGATTTCCTAAAAATTAGGCACATTTCTCACAATTATTCACCAATTTATGTGTATTTTTGACTAGGTTAGGCAAATAATAGATTGCTCTCATTATTTTGATGGTAGTGGTCCTTATAGATAAATGGACACTCGATAAGCCATCATAAAATGCCTCAATTACCTTACACATTTGATCTTGCTTGATGTATCCAAACATAACTCCATTAATATATTTATTAAAAAATAACCCATCAATAAGAGGCTAAGAATATATTGGAGTTTGAAATACCTTTTTTGGACTAGTAGAGCTCATGTAGATATTTTATAGTCTCCATGAATGTAGTAATGTCATTAATCAAATAGTTGAGTAGATGAAAATTGGTTGGTTGGAATACCTATTGAGCATATACTACATCAGATACTACATCAATAGTCTTTATATCAAAATGAAGATGCTCACATAAGCCCTTTCCTCTTACAAGCTTAGTTATTTTGATGATCACATCATATTCCATGACTTTTATGATCCAACCTACTCTTTTTCATTTATTTCCTAGCTCAATAAGAACTCTTTGACACTCTAGTGGCTAATCATTAGATGAATTTTTTTATTCAAGAAAATGTTCTTGAACTTTTTTAGATCTTTTATCATTGCATATACTTCTCAATAAAATTGTACTTTTCCTCATAATCCTTTATAAATTGACTGAAAAAGGTTATAGTTTTATCTAACTAATCTTGGTATTATTGGTTCATAATAGATGATACACTATATTCCCCTCCAAAAACATTGAAAATTAAGTCATTCTCGTAGTTGGGATTTACAAGGGTAGGAGTTTGAGAAATAGTATGTTTAATGGATTTAAAACTATCCTTTTCATCCCTTGTCTAGTTGAAACTAACCCAATTTTTAAGCATAATAGTAAGGGGTTTGGTCATGAAGTCAAAATTTGGAATGAACCTCCTCATGAAGTTCATATTCCCTAAGAAATTTTATAACCCATTTTTATGTCTTGGAAGTGCTAGTGAAGATATAACACTTACTCCCTTTGGGTCTATTGTAAGACCTTATTTTAAACCTATGTGTCGTAGTAGTTTCCATTTATGAAATATGAAAATGCACTTATTTGGATTGATGAAAACTCCAAACTCTATTCACCTTTCAAAAAAAAATCCTAAGGTAATCTTGGTGGTCACCAACCTATTTTGAATAAATAGTGATATCATTTAGATACACCATAATCATCTCATTGATCAAATACTTGAAATCCATATAAATTGTCCTTTAAAATGTATCACCAACATTTATTAGACTGAAAAGCATATTTTTATAGGAACATGTTCCCCATTTTGTAATGAAAATGGTCTTAAACTAGTTGGATTCTTGAACTAAGATTTAGTTATATCTAGAATAACCATCTAGAAGGGAAAACCTTTCAAATCTAACTATTATTTGGGGGTTTTGTTCTATGGTTGGAAGGGGATAATGATCCTTCAAGGATTATTTTTTTAGGTCCTATAAATCTATACAAATCCTAATTTCACCATTTTTTTCCTAAGAGGGACCAAGTTAATAACTTGGGATGAGTGTTTGATATGAAAAATGATGTTAGATTCTATTAACTTGGACAGTTCAATCTTCATCAAGGGATCTATTCATGGGTTTATTGGTCTCTATTTTTGTCTAGCAGGCTTAGTATTTAGGTCAATCTCTATTATATGCTAGGCTAAGATAGGGTCAAAACCCCTTAGATCTTTATAACTCCATGTGAAGTTATCATCAACTTCTTGATAAAATATTACTTTTATAAAGTGTTACATAACTTTCAAATCTTCAAATATTTGAATTCTAAGATGATTACTAGATCATAGTCTTCTTCCTTGACTATGAGAATTTTATTATCACCCTTTAGTTGATCATTAGAGTTGAACATAATTTCTAAAGTAATTGTACCCATGGGTGACCTATTTTTATTCAACTAAATTATTTACTCCCCATATTATTCTTCAAGCTTTGACTAATTTTTGTCTAAGAATTTAGTCTCATCTCTTATAAAATTAACAATTTGCTAATCACTATCAAAAACTTTCTAGTTGGTTACCGAATTATAAGGAATAGATGGCATCACTATTATTTTTACATGTTGGTTGTTGTCCTTATTAATATATTTAGGTAGATTATATTGAGAACCCACTAAGGCCATGTTATCAACAACCTTATTTTGTGCTCTTAGTATTGATTGAATATTTAAAGTGATAAAATCTTCCAATAGGTCCCAATCCTGTGTTTGTAAGATCTCAACAAGTTATTCTTGGTTGTTATTTTTTATCTCACTTGATTAATGATTAGTTCACCATCACCAAATACTTTTTGTGATCATAATCCCATTTCCTTGGCTAATTAAAGACCTCAAATCATTGTTTCATATTCAACCACATTGTTAGTGCAGTTGAACTAAAGTCTAAAAGAATAGAAATAACTCTCCTTTTGAGGAGAGATTAAAACAATAGTTTTACCTTCAACATTCCTACTCATTGAGCCATATAATTATAGTATCCACATTCCCTTGTCATCCTCAACTAGATTCACAATATTTGGGATGTTTGCATCATATTCATGAATTTAATACATAGCCAACCCTATTTATTTTACATAATAATAATGATAAAATTGGACAGTTGAACCCCATTCATCCATGTGAGTGTCTGATATTTATTCCATAGGTGTTGTAACATCATGGTCAATTTACTCCTCTCAATATTGTAATGTGTAATTTATATCCATAGGGACAGGAGTGTATGGTTTGATGTGGTATTTAGCAATTAGATTAGCTCTTATTATCACTCTAGTCTCATATCTTGTCCTAAACAACATATGTGAACAATAAATGGATAGGTACCCTCCCATTTTTATAGTGAAGTTTCAAGAAAGACAAATAGAAAAATAACATGATAGGTCAATAACTAAAATATCTTAGGATATGCATAATATTAGACATGTATGGATGGTAACATATAAAATTTTTATAGTCCTAACTATTTGGATAGTAGTCCCATCCAATTGAACCATGATTTTTGTTATATGTGTGTATGTAATACCAAGAGCATCTAATATTTTCTTGGGTATAATAGAACTACTAGCCTTAGGGTTTATCATGCAGTTATGGAGAAGATTTTTCCCAACTGTGAGTAAGTGATAAAAGGGGGAGGATTACCATTTTTACTTCATTTTGTGTCCATTTGAGGTTGACAGAAATTAATAATTGAATTAGGTCCCTTAATAGAGACCTTCTCTATTAGTTGGAAGTTCTTCAGAGCTTCCTAAAACAAGTCCCTTTGTGTTGGGATAGATTATGTTTCCCACATGGAAACAATCAAGTTAGTATTTTTAATTTTATCTAAAACACTAAAAGAAATGATAAAAACCTATTTTGGTGCCTTTATGGGAGTTATGTCTTATTTCATGAGATTTGGGGTCATCAATTTTGACTTTGGCTAACCAATCCACACATTGGGTGGTTTTTGAATTGTGTTGATTTTTGCAACCTCTTGTACACCTTTGAAAGTTATAGCCTGGTCAACCTTGGGTGGTTGATCACCATATATTACCCTTTTATTAGAGAATGTATTTTCTACCATTGAACTACCACCAATGGCTATTGTTCCTCTTGATTCATGACACAAAAATCCTCCTCTTACCAGTTTAAGAGAGTGGTCTCATTTTGAGTAGGAAATTAGACATCTTCCTATTGAGAAGTGGATTCATCTTACTACCCTTATGAGTTTGATATGATTTTTACCATCAAGGCTTGGTTGATGACACTTTGATGGAAAGAATTATAATTATGCGATTGAGCAAAAGGATAACACCACTCATATTTTTGAGCTAGTTCATATGAATAGGAATGATCGATTTATAAGTACATGTTACAAGTAGAGAATGTATATTTGGAGGCTTATTTTCATGTTTTGACTTTGGGTTTATGAGATACATTGGTATAGCTTCTTATTAGACTGATATGTTTAGTTAGTTGGTTAATAAGGCATGTTATTTCAGATTTTTACCTTTATATAGCTACCAACTCATTGATAAAGATTTGAAGTAGTGACTTAACATCATACAAGTCATTATAAGGGGTAGGAGATAAAGGTGGATGATTTCTTGTTGTGGGAATTTGGGCTACAATAGTTTGTGTGGGGGTAGCTCTAGGAATAATGACATTGGAGGCTAAGGAGAAATTTTTATATCTTGAATGAGGAAATTTTCATCTTTTATGGTTATGTCATAAGCATTAGAGAGTGTGGTATCACCCATTAGTTGAATCATGATAGATATATCATTATTTAAAGCTCTCAAATAATATAAGAAATCATTGTTCAAGGTTGGCTTGAGCAATGTCAAAATTTTATTCCAAATATTTTGAAAGTGGAAACTAAAATCACTCATTAACTCATGAGGATCCCATATAATAGTGGTTAGTTATTTAACTAGTGAGATCTGGTCACTCTTATCCTGAAAATGTGTGCATAGTGCATACCCTAGATCATCCCAAACATGGATCAAATTGGGAAGCATAATTTTATACCACTATAAGGATTTTCCCTTAAATTATGAGGCAAGAAGTCTAATAAAAAAATTTTCTTATGCTATGTTATGAATTAAATAGATGTTGGAAACATCCTAAATGTGTTTAATGGGCATGGTGGAAGTTTCACTAGTGAAATATGGAAGGATTTTTAGAGCCAAGGTGGGTATATCATCATAATGAGCCAACATAAGTGGGATGCCTCCATTGAATGGTAAAACATTTTGATTTCTCAAGGCCATAGTGGGAGGTATTAAAAAACTATAGGTATTTGTGGGAGATGCAAACAAATTTGTAGGATTTATTATAGTATTAGGTGTAACTAATCTTTATTTCATTTTATATGGAAATGACAATTCTTGTAAGTTAGTCTTCTTACCTTTAGTAGATGATCTTGACTATATCTTTGGCATATGTAATCTTGGATTTCCTAAATATAAAATCTAATGGGTTCTTTAGGTGCTCTTGAAATGTGTAAGAAGCTCACACAATGATTGCTAAGAATAACACCAATCACTTAACTATGATCTTTAGGTCCCACTAGGTGTGACATAAACTATTATCAATTAGATTTTATAATCATTTTGAGTTTGTAATATTATGAGTTGTAGTATTGTGAAATATAATGACACAATCAAATCACCTCCAACTTGTATAACCTTGGTGAATTAAGGTGAACCTTGATATAAGTCCAACTTACTTTCACTAAGATTAGTACAACTGACACGTGACCAGATCACTTAACATTATAGATCCTTAGCAATCTTTTTCCTAACTAGGGTTTTTAATAGTGAGGAAAAGAGTTGTATAAAGAGTATTTAAAATTGGAAAATCGTGATGCACCAAAGAATTATAAAGGAAATTAATAAGTAATTTGAATTAATATAGTTTAATAATGAATATGCTAAATTTTATTGAAGCATAATCTTATACAAATATGAGATCAAAGGTAATAATGGGTATTCTACCAAATAAGGAAAAAATTTATTGATTTTTTGTGTAAAATATTTCAAAAGGGTAAGAAAATACCACAAGTAATTCTCATATAACTAAAATAAGATGTAGATCATTCTCAAATTTAATAAAATTCATACATAAATAAAGATAACACCAAAAAAGGAAGGTAAAACTTCAATCTATTAATATTATCCAAGTTATAGCATGAAGATTAATTTCTTAAAGGCATACAAATTTGTCTAACAACATAAAAATTGATGGGCTTTGTAGGAAACCCATATTTATACATAAAATCAGTCCCTTGAAAAAGAGGAAGTTAACAAACCCTTATGCTCAATTCTAGATCCAAAAATTAGGGAATATACATGCAAATGTCATCATTTCTAGCTTGAAGTCACATAATTAGTGGAGTATAAAGTGTAAAATAACTCTTCAATGGCTAGGTGCTTTACCAAGTTCTGAAAGAAGAGAAAAACCCATTAGAGTCTTTCAGTTGAATTATTTATATTTGAGTTTTATTTTAGAAAAATATCCTAAGAAAAGGGAGCCAAAATGAACCATGACTTGGTAGTCTTCTAGAAAAAATTGAATTCCTTTTTGTATATTTTAAAATATAACTTACAAAACATAACTTACAATTTTTAGTTGAGACTTTTACAACTTTTAAGTCATTCATCTTGACAAAAAAGAAAGTACAAATTATGGCATTAGTTCTTACAACTTTTAGCATTCAATATGTCAAAATGAAAAGTGTGAAATGCAAGTTTCACTTTTTCATATAAATAATGATAAAAAGATAATTTAAAATTACAAGTATCTCTATCTCAATTAAGTTAATAGCTATCAAAAAGATAGTTTCAATTTGTAACTTGTAAGTTTACAATGTATCTTACAAAATTATAGTTACAAAATGTATGTTTCAAATAATCAAATAATCAATCTACAACAATGATCTATGATTATTCCTTGTGATCATGAACAAATAATTATAATGGTCCAATCCATTCAAATGATATACCAAAAGTACCAAAATTCAAAGATATACTACTACTACCAACATATCCTAAATTTAAATGATAATAAGTTCAAGTTAATGATCACTAAAATTTAGTGTTTGTCATATATATGCTTCATTCATCCTTACTCATCCAAAGGAGCTTAACATATCCATTTATTAGTATCAAGGTTTTATTCATCACATAAAGGAGGGAGATGAATTACCAAATGAACATTATGAATAAAAATGTGATATTCTTAATCTTTATATGACCAATTTGAAAATTTTATTTAAAATCGAGCCAATCCAAGGTCTATATCATATGTAATAATCTAAAAGTAAAAAAAAACAAAAAATACCCATGCCAAAAATATTTAACAATTACCTTATTCATGGGTGGTGTTTATTTTTTGCATAACCATATTTATCTTGCATAAGCAAAAACTACTTGTAATGTAAGATGTTTACAACAAATTGTGTTATATTTTAAAATTTACAAAAAAAAGGAGGTTGGAAAGAATCTTTGGGAAACATAATATTACCAGTTTATTCTAGTTTTAATGTAATTAAAAATAGGTTATGGTTATGTCTACCACATCTCCATATGCACTTACATGAGGAACTCTTTGGTTATACCAAGTGGAAGGAAAAAAAATTCAAATCAAAAAGGTATTTATTTTTATCATGAAGGTAAATTAGTACATATTCCAAATGATATCATTAATTCTTCTACTACATAGTAAAATATGAGGAGTAACATGCTATGTTCCTTTTAAAATGATCAAATCATGATGAAAAAAATGTAAAATATCCAACTCAATGTTTTTAGGCACCAAGTAGGGAGATTATGACCATCCATTAGATGAGATCATAGAGTAGTCCCTTTAAACATTCCAAATATACTAAAAAAAATAAAAATAAATAAAAAATACAAAAATATTTTTGGCACCTACATTTTCTATTGACTCCTTGGCATCTATGTGTTAGTTTCATGTTCATGGATGACATATTAGTTACTCTTACATATACATGTTATGTTCCACTTATATTTAGGTGTTATATAACCATAAATAGATACATGATATATTCCTATTTCACATGTTAGGCCTTTCCTCTACTCATGTCATATGGATATTGGGGATATCCACATATATGGTCATGATATTCATAGGTTATATCATTCTATAGTAACTCTACATTATCATGTTTTTAGCTCTTATAAATACTTATACATGCATTTATCCATGATTATATAATTCATAGGTACTTTATATACTATTAACTTGACACTTTTTGCTAGCAAATTTGATCCATATGCTACTATGATATGTTTATACTAGTTGTTTATGTTTTCTTTTATGCACTTCCATGAGTTTATTGCCTTGTTATTGTATTTCTTGTTTGAACTTTTGAATATGGTCCTTTATTTTTGACTCCATACCTATGTGATATATATTTGACATTTAAAAATGTTTTTTATTATTTTATGTGAATTTTAATATATCTTCTTTGATTTTATTGACTTTGACTAAGTCATATCCCTTTGATTATGCATCAGTTGAACATGCCCCTTATTTTTGGTCTCCTTGGACCATTACATTTTGAATTTGATTTTGAGTGATATTATGTGTGGGATTGATTTTTTTGTTGAGATTTTACTATTAATATATAAACATTTCCATGATCTTTATCATGCATCTTATCACTTCACGTGGTTATATTGCTCTATGCACTTCAATGCTACATTTACATAGACATGTCCTTATAGATGCTACATGGTCACATTCATAGATTATACAGTTATCTTATCATTTTTTAATGAGGAAAATAATGTTTTATATTTTTCCCTTAACTCAAAGGGGGGGAATATAATTGGGGGCATGAGCATGCCATAGAGGCATGTTATTCACATTTACCATAGTTATCATATTTAGTGGGGGCATAATTTAAAATCATGTTCTCCACACTAATTCAGTATTTAGTACTTATATTAGTTTTTAGATTTAGTGGTGGAATGTTATATAGGTATGGATTCCACTCACTCATAGTTTTATATTTAATGGGGGAAATATTTGGAAGCACATTCTCCACACTTATTCAATATCTAACACAATCATATTTAGTGGGGGCATGTTTCGAGAAACATGTCTTCCACATTGGTAATTGTTTCAGTTTTCATATATATCCATATATAATGGGGATATACTATAGAATCATATTCTCCACACTTACATAGTTTATAAATTAGATAGAACATATAGTTATTTAATTAAGTTACATAGTTGTGGCATAATTTTATACATTGGTACTATTGTTATACATAGTTTCAACATGAGACATATCTAAGGTGCATATGCTATGCAATGTGCTCCTAATATTACAAAATCCAAAATAGTTTTAAATTTTAAAACACTTTCATTTATTGACATTAACCATCAGGATGTACTTTTATTTTCTAATACTCATGATGTAATTTTACACACTATATTGATCCAATCTACAATAGTAGTTGGTTTGTTTTTGGTATGGTTGAGGTGATTAAATAAATCACTCTTTCTATTATTTCATTTTTGAATTAATTGTATCATCCATCCTTACCAATTTGATATTATGAGTTGAATTTGTTCACTCATATTCAACTATATATAAGTATGATTGGGTTTCACGGTTGAGGTAATCTCAACTACCAAGTGGAAACTCACCTTTTAATCCATGGTTCAAGGCATATGCCTTATAATATATCTCTCTATATATCCTTGTATATATGAACTTTATAGATTTATATATATTTGTCTTGATCTCAATTTTAAATCCTTACAATGATACATCTTTAAAATAAACTTGCTAATAGGTAATTAAGTTACATTGATACATAGATGTACTCATAAACCTTTCTCTTTTAATTTTAATATTTTAAAGTAATATCAATTCCATATTATATGCAATAACTATGTACTATAACATGCTCTTGATTGTATTTTAATCACTAAAAAAACACTCAAGTTGGACTCAAACAAAGGAAAAGTGTGTGATACACACCCAAGTATGCATTCATTTCCTTTAAACTATAAATTTCATTACTATATTTAAGAGGGGGGATGTAGGCATTATTTTATGGATCATATACCACCTTTTTATTGTACACTTAGAAAACTCAGACCTTGGATATTCCTCTCAATTATGGACCTTTCCCACATTTTAAATTTTTACATCTACTCGACATTATGTCCCTTGGCCTATCTCTTAGTCTGAGCATTATTATGTTGATGAATTATACCTTATATATTTACCAAAATTTTTAAAACCTATTTATCTTCTACTTCTATAAGTTATGAGTCTCTACCTACTTTCATACTTCTTAGACACTAACATTTAGGATAGAAACTTGCATCAACAATAGTGTCTTGACTCAAAGCAAGTGTCCAGTGACATGAAATCATATAATTTACAAGTGAAACATATTTTAATGGTTGGCCTAAGTGATTTAATGTGATTTATTTTTCCAAAGTATTTTACATAAATAAAAGATCAACCCTTAGTAATTACTCACCTAGAAAAGACCAAAAGAGACCAAGGAAACTTATCAAAAGTATTCAATCAAGAATTCAATTGAGAAAATATTCACTATTTCCATATCATTCATATGGAAAACACATATACAGTTCTAGAGTAATAAAGGAGCAACCCAAGATCCCAAATTTCTAGGTTATAATATAGGTCACTATTGTACTTGCATTATACATATTACATGATTTACACACAATCCAACCCATAAGGTATGACTACATGATTCTAAGGCCCTATTTGGAGTAAAAAATATGTAGGAAGTGATAATTGATATAGATGTATTTGGGGTCATCTTAACACCATGTGTCCACTAACCCATTTTTTCCCAAGGTCACTATGAAGATGAAAAATTATGGTTTTATATCTTCATAAGGAGTGACAGTATATGATTTAGATTTAAGTTAGATCAAAGATGAAGTCAGACCCAAAATCATCCATGAGGTCACGTTATGTTTTATTATGTATTCCATACAAGATACTTATGTCAAATTTATACAGTATCATCGACGTAACCATCCCAGGATGAACTAGTGTCTGAGGCTCAAGAGGAACTTAATCTAAAATATAACTATTGTTATAAAATCATTATATCCAAAACTATATTAGAATCAAAATAAGTTAAGTACATTATTTTTTCATTTATATATATATCATAGTTTTAATTAATATTTTAGGATCTCAATTTATGAAATTGATTATATGTTTATATCTAAGTTTAGCACCCAATTGGCTTGTATATCTGATCATGAATATTATGCATTTTCATTTATATATTATTAACCTTATTTACCCAAGTAAGGATTTATAGATCTAATTTAGGGTTAAAAACTAGGGTTTATTAATATTCAATTGATAGATCGGATCACTATTATGTTTTCTCAAATTTTGGAAAATAATGGAAATAATTACATAGATATGAAAAATTATTGTGAATATTTAGAATACTATAAATATGTAATAATGACACACACTAATTTAGAAATATACTAAATATGGAAATCAAAAAATAGAAAATTAAACTTATCTAGAAAATTGAGATATGCATTGTTTCTAGATCTAATAGTGACAAGGATATTGTCTTGATTGACTACAAGTTTTTAATAGGAGATGACATGTCTTATGGAGAATAACAATGGAACTGGATAGTAGTGGGGACTACTATTGTCTAAGTAAGTTACCCTTGTTTGGTAGGTATCAAAGCTATTATATTTTTAGGTTAGTTTGACTTTCACATATGTGTTATGTGGATTTTGAAGGATATTTGTATCTAATGTGAATACCTTTGCACAACTTCTTTTCAATTTTAACCTTAGCTTAATGACATAGGAAAATGAATGCAATCACAAAATAAAAAGAGGTTAGTAGTTGAATTTTTGGATTACTTCAATATCATATGTGTTGAGTGTTTTATAAATACTAATACTTTTGAGAGGGATCAAACTACATGTTATTCTCGCATGCTATGTTTGTGTGTGTGAACTATTAGTGAAAAATGGTAGATGTTTTTGTATTCTATGTGTTATTAAGTGCTTCAACCATGAATTGTGACCTTGGAAGTATATTCATAATTTATATTAGGGATACTAGTGTTTTAATTATTTAGAATTTAGAGAAATAGGGAATGTTATCTTAATGTGCAATTATAATTTTAGTAATTTTCAATGTAGAACACTCCTAAGTGAAAAATGGTTTTAAATGTGGCTTGATAGTTATATTTTTTAAATTACTTTATATGGGGCTGGATAAAACTACAATATGGCCCTTTCAATACATTTGGATTGTTTTTAAATTATCCATTATCTAGTGGGAGGATACTAATGTAAAAATTGGATAAAAGTGGGGAACACTATTATCCAAATAGGGTGCTATTGTACTATGAGTAAGAAATACTAGACTAGAAGTGTGGGTCAATCTAAAAGTGAGCTTAATACACTTAAAATTTTGGATAGATAATTTTTAAATAATTGGTTCTACTTCAAATATTTATTCATCTACATATAAGGTGAAAAAAATTGGTCAAAGGGCCGCAAAATAGGTCATGAGATAAGTGTGTAAAAAGGGTGGCCACAAGTTCACTATTTTAGATTAAATGTTAATTTATTTTTATAAAATATGTTATGACTCGAAAATTTCTACGTATGGGTTATTATTAACCAAAAATTAAAAATATCTCATCACTTTTATGAATAAGTATAATCCTTTAAAGATACATGATGATCTTATGCATTTTATTTTCATCAAGATTTAGACCCTTGAATATCCCTTGCAATTCTCTATGTGTGGATTATATCTCACTAAAAATTTATCTTGGTTATAATATGGAAATATATTTATTATTACCTCCATTGAGTACTTTACAAAGTGGGTAAAATCTATGCCCCTTGTTAATTTTACTAGCATCATTGTTTCCAAATTCATTATTAATCAGAGCATTTGTAATTTTGGAATTCCTCGCACCATCATAGCTAACAATGGCAGGAGTTTTAAAAATAATGACATGAATCATCTTTGTGTAAAATTTTAAATTATGAATAAATTTTCCCACCTTATCAACCTTAGTTCAATGTTTAAACTTAAGCCAGTAAAAAATATTTAACATTATATTTAAATAGACTAATATGGATTTTCATTAAAACTAGCATATATAACTTTATCCCATAATTTGGACCTGTTTTACTAGTATTATTTCTGCCATGAGGGAAAATTTATTCTTTTTTGTCTATATATCTAAGGTTGTTTTGACACCACAGGTGGAGTTAAATTATTTTCACATTTATCTTCATGATGTCATCTTTAATGAATACTTATTTGAATCCCATATTCACTCTTAAGAATTACTCAATGAGTGACAAATGAATTCTCTTAAACATAATCACTAGTAAAAAAAAAGTAACACTTCTAAGCAACATAATAAATAATTCAAAGTTTGTATTTTCAATGTCAGAGACTTAGTGTTGAAACTAGAGTACACCCATGACTAAGAGGGAAAGTGCACAAAAAAATGGTGTGTATTTACTTTTTCAAGGAAATTCTTAGCAAAAACACTTATATATTGTAGATAAATGAAGAACATATCTTCAAAGAACTAACTGATTCTTAGTTATTGAATAATCATTTCATTTAACCTATCTTCTTATGAATTTTATTTTATTTATGTTTTTCCATTTCCTATACATATTAATTTCATCCTTATAATTATATGTTTATATTGAGATAACATTTCCTTGAGGTTTAAATTTTACTCTCTTATATTTCAACTTAGAGAATTTTTTTATCTACATTCCTCTAGTTTTTTTCACATTGACATTAGTACCTATGTTGGATCCTTACGTAATTTTTTATTTTTACACCTATTTGTTTTTTAGCATGTGAATTTAAGGTAAGACCTAGGGAATCAACTAGACCCTCCTCATAAACACCCATCTTGTCTATATTTATTTATAAAGTCATTTTCTTCATTTCTTTATTTCCTTTAAGATTATTTGATATATTTTATAGTTATATACACTCTTTATGATTTATATATATTTTATACACTTAAAATAGTTATCATCTTTATAATTCATAGCTTTATCATAATTATGCCTCTTGTATATTCAATTTATGACTTTAATGGTAATACATGGGGAATAAACTAGGACCTCCTAAATAACATTCTTAATTATTAATTTTTATACATAGATTACTTTTGATCAAAACCATATTTAAGTTTATTCTTATAAAGATAATGGAATGGTCAAGAGTAGTTTTCTATCACTTATATTTAGTAAAATTATCTTGTGGTAAAACTATATTAGTCTATCTACATGTCCTCATCCACATTTCCCCCTCTCTTGTGATTATTTCTCAGCCTATGTGTTATTTTAGCATCTTCTCTTATTTTTTTAAGAATTGGGGAAATCCATTTTTTCTAAAAAAAATTACATCTCCTTATTTTTCATTTCCTTTTGGGCTCACCAAGGTTTTTTTCAAGGATTACACGCTCTTCAAAGGTGAAATTATCTAAATCTTTAGGCACCATTGTCTTTAAGTTTTTCTTTTTTAGTATCTAGGTGTAATATCTATTATGATAGTCATACTTAGTAGCCATTGTTTTTTTCTAATCTGTATGGAGGATGAAAATATAAAAATTCCAAAATAGATAGTCATTTCTTATGATGAGACAGGAAGATGGGGGTCTGAGAAGGTTGGGTAAGAAAGTTAAGGGAGTGGCAAAGGGTAAATATGGGGATCCATAAATACAAGGAATAGAACACATTGAATATTCATTTAAGAATATGGTGAACAATTGGGATAATTCCCTTGATGAGGTGACTTATTAATTTCTCTATTGATTAGTTGTTTCTTGCTTATTTGGTTTATTATTTTGGTGCTATGTAGTTTTTGTTTGTTCATTGTTGTTAGTTTCTATGGGAAAAACATTATTTTTTTATATGTTTTTTGTCTAGTATAAATTGATTTTTTAAAAGGATTATGTCCCTATTTAAAAAAACCTCATTTACCAACAAATAATAAAAATTCATATGATAAAAAAGGCAATATATAATATAGACTATTTATTAAAAGTCAAATCACACCAAAATACATGATATTTTATTATATATCTTACTTTTAATCAAATCTCAAACTCCACATTTATCCTTATGATAAATTTGAGTGATACACTAGTATACTAGAGCATGAGATCTCAGTACATCATTATCTATCTACTTACATTTTGATGCCACCTACCTTCTCACACAAGTAACAAATCTTAAAATTAGGCCAAAAACTATGTGATGGGTCTTAATAAGTAGGATACACATTGTGGGAAGGTAGAATCCTTATAATTTTTCATTCATGTAGACTTTATGGGATGATTTTTATTATTCATTAGTTGACCTAGGCTTATGTTCACTAGAGAGGGTTATTTAAAGTAATTAATATTGAAAATGTTTAGTCTTGCCACCATGATTATAGTTTCTTGTTTCTAGTAAAGACCATATTTTATCCTTGGTGGCATCTAATTTTCCATCCCTCCACTCTTTCATCTTGATATGAAAGTTTACTTCTAAATATCTTTTCATATTCATTACTTCCTATTATTAATTCACTTTTGGACATGTTAGTATTCTTATAATTTTATCTTTTCCATATTTAGAATAGAATCTACATATTTGAGTTATTATGAGATGCTCTCTTTTTAGTGTCCTTATCATTGTATGATTTATATTAGTTATGTTTAGGACATTGATTTTTATATTTTATTTTTTAAAACTACCTAGTCTCATTTGTAAACCATTGTTTCACTTTTTTATTTTTCACATCTTTTTTGTAGATTCATTTCTCTTAAAATGATGTTTTTACTAACATTCAATATTTATTTGTGTCATTATTTTAATTTTATTTTTCACGTACTTATTGTGGATTCATTTATTGGGTTTTTTCATCTTATTTTAGCCCTATATTGATGGCTCAATTATTTTCCCTTGTTACTTGTCTACTTCCTTGGATATTAAGTTTTAACCTAGCATTATCAATATTGTATTGATAAAATTTATACAATTTTTAATCCTTTCTAAGTGTTTTCATTACTTATATTTATTTACCATCCTAAATACACACACATTTATTTTATCAATTATTAGTGTTGTATCCTTAGGGTTTATCAAATGCATTTACTATGCCCTCCATGATCGTAATTATGGTATTCTCACACATAATCTATGGGGAAAGATATGTAAAAGTATGTATATGTTAATTTCAATAATTTATTTATCAATAGTTTGTTCAAAATTTATTTTAGTTACGCTATTTTGTGCTACTATACATCTATCCTAAAGACCATCCCACATATTAATTTTGTGACATATGATGACTTTTAGTGAGGTATATGTATACACTTGATATTTTTTTATTTGATAAGGTAGAAAACCTAGTTTTACAATGATCGAGAACCATATTTAAAATTTATAAAATAGAGTAGCGAGACCCAAGGGATGAAATAATAAAAGAA
This sequence comes from Torreya grandis, assembly GCA_037957365.1. Taxonomy (NCBI): domain Eukaryota; kingdom Viridiplantae; phylum Streptophyta; class Pinopsida; order Cupressales; family Taxaceae; genus Torreya; species Torreya grandis. The sequence continues at coordinate 429,799 of JARHVA010000903.1, forward strand.
ACAACTAGTTAACTATCCACATGGGAGATAAAACAATAGGAAAAAACAAAAAATAGTTCAGAAGGGGGGGATTTGATGGTTAGTTCTCTTTTTCAGTCTTCTTATCTAGTTCACCCTACTTATTATTTAAAACTTTAGCACTTAAAATTTTACCATGACCTTCAATGTCAGAGTGGGATCATCCATGGTCTTTTCTTCACTTGTTCATGCACCAAGGTCCTCTTGATGGGAGTAGTGTTGGGGATATTAGGAGGGGGGCCTCCACCACCATCATGTATTATTTCATGGGGGTTATATCCACCTTATTAGAATGGGTGAAGGGTTGGATTATTTTATCCACATATCTATTTAAGTAATTACATTCTTGTATGAGCCCCACTAGATTCATCCCAGCCTCATATTGCATACTATTGAAATATTCCAACTACTCTTTATTATAAATGATCTCCTTTGTTAGGGGAAATTTTCCTTTCTTATCCACCTCCCAGGGTTTACCCTCATCCAATAAGATTATTTTGGTTTTAGGGATAATATTTTTTAGTTTGGGGTCTTCATCAAATATTTTGGATAAAGGGATAGCTTGGAGGGTACTAACAAATAGACGATAGGACCCTGAGGTAGGTTTTTACTCAAGGGAGTCTTCCTTAATAGATAACCCCACCAAAGAAATATACCTACCCTACATCATAGGATTTGGACATGTTTTAATATAAATATGATGAGGCCTTGGTGAAGTATAGGGTTGGCTTCACTAACCTAATGGACAAGAGTTGTTCTCTTCAAAGACTTGAGGAGATAAAAGGGGAGGCTAATTTTATACCCCTAAAATCAATTTAAAGATAAAAATTTATGCAATAAAACTAATGTGTGCTTAACTTCAAGTGTTAATTATTTCATAACTTGTAGGCACACTTTGGGCCATTGGCAAAGGAGGTCAACATATGGGAAGCCCTTCTTTTCTGTCTGGACAAACTCATTAGTGCAAAAGAACCTCTGAAGTATCTCCTACTTTTTTTATTGGTGTTATTATACCTTTAATCCATCACAAAACATAACTATATCTTTTTTTATAATATCCTCCATGACCGTGATTTTGATTTCTCTCATATCCATGTCTCTCTTATTCCAACTGATAATAAAATCCCTCACTATTCCCACATCATGCTCAATTATCCTTAGCATCAATTCAGTAAACCCACCCTAATGGAGATTTTTCCATACTTTCTTTATGCCTAAAAATTTGGAATATGAGGTTGGTTCTAGATGATCCCTATTACCCTCCATTTCCATAGTGCCTATCGAATCAAGGATGAAGTTTGATAGGTTTTATAAATTATTTGTTTGAATAGTTTGAAAAAGAATTGAAAGGTAAAATTCCTCCCACATTTTTCAATAAATTTGCTTCATGTTTACATAATGATTGATCATAAGATTTTAAATCCATCTCTTGATGAGAATTTTAAGCATGTGTAGCTACCTAATAACCATCCTATCCCAATTTACTTTCATTATGAATATCTGAAGAGACTCTTTCAGAGATGTGGCATCCATATCTTGATGAGAAATGTTGGTGTGTGTGGCTACCCATTTACTTTATATTTTTAACTTTAACACTTTACTAAAATTTTATCTTATAGGGGATTTTTGGTGCATAAATCTACTCGAACATATTCCTTAAAGGGTGAAATAAGAATGACATATAATTGACTTGTATTTATTTAATAAATATGTTTGCATAATTTATAATCATACATTAATTGTTATCATTTTGACCTCCTATGAGTATCTTTATATCTCACATCTTTTACAATGTTCATTCATTACTTTATCTACCTTATATTATTATTATTATTATTATTATTATTATTATTATTATTATTATTATTATTATTATTATTATATTGGCTAAGATAATACAAAGTGTTTCAAATTATCTTTCCATGACTATATAATCTTAGTAGATAAATTTATAACATTTACTTTATATTTTATACAGTAACATCCTAAGTGATATTTTTTGTGTTAGATAACATATTTAAAACTCTATTGACATGGATAATAACATCATCTTATATTTCATGTCACTTTTTTTGAATTTTTATATGTAGGGGTCATATTTTATTCCTAGACACTATAACACACTCATATACTTTGATTGCACTCGTATTTCTATTCTTAATTAGTAAATGGAAGAGTTAGAGGTTAGATTCATATTTATGAGTTATATTATTTATTATGGTATTTGAATATCAATATGAATATTTTTTTTTAGTAGGTTTTCAAATATTTTGATCCCTAAATTAAGTATTTTTATGTTTTTTATATTGTCATTGAAGTATTAAACTTAAAACATATCTTACAAAGCTCAAATTGAGCTAAAGGAGGAGATTTATATGACAAAAATTCCACCCAAAGGTATATATATTTATCTATACTCTCTTAAATTTATTTAATTATTATATTAGATATTTATTTTTTCATTACTATTGTAGATGTGTCTTTTATCATTTCTTATTCTACTCCTTATATTGAATACATTTTTATAGTTATACGGTTACTTAGGATTTCCATTATTACCATAGATTACATATGGGTGACCATTACACCACCTATTTTCATATTATTTTTGTAGTTATAGCTATCATATATATTTTTTAGTATTATTAATCAATTCCTTGCATTTATTATCCATATGATATAATCGATACACCCATTTATAATAATTAATACATTCATTTGTATATATTAAGACCTAATGAGAGCCATACCTCATATCTTCATTATAGTATTTATAATCATTTCCTCTTCACATTTTAATGTCTATTACCCTCTTATATTTATATGGTTATTCTAGGTCATTACCCAATATTCCATGTATATGTGGGCTCTAATTTTCTGAAATTTTTTGTATGATTGTATTTTGAGAGAACTAAGATTGTTATAGTTCATCCTAGACTATGAATACATGTTCCATGAATTTATCAGGGAATACTAATACTATTTTGAGTTTCTTTTATTGTTATATATTTTCCTCCCATCAAAACATTATTACATCAGGTCATGTTATTTTTACTCCTTGGTAATGGATCAAGGCATATAATATTTCCCTCTCATCATCATGGTTATAATTTATACATTTTGATTATGAGAATCATGACCACACATTCATAGACCTTACTATCTATACATTTTCTTTGGGGTATCATACCCATACACTATCTATAACCATCATTAATATCATCTTACATAAAATTTTCTACACACATGTTCATATTTATCCCTTATTTCTTATGTTAAGACATCCCATATTGTACATATACCTAACCACTAGAAAATAAAAATAACTATATTGAGTAATTTATTTATATATTGTGTACATATTGGGTCATATCATTTTTTAGTATTCATCATTTACTATCTATGACTATAGATTTTAACTCAATCCTATTACATCCTCACATGAATTACATATTCCTATTGATTCTTATATGATGGTTCCTTTTATAATTACATGTTTTTATATAAATATACTTTCAATGATTAATAATTATAATCTTTTATTTTATGTAACACATGGTATGTATACCATTTTTTTTGGTTTGAGATGAGTTATTTTAGGACCATCATTCACCTTGAAATGGGGAATTTATCTATATATTACATTTAGGTAATCCACCACTAGATTTATAAATGATAGAAATATTATAAAATCATAATATATTTTCCCAAATGTATCCTTCCAAGATCAAGAGGTAGAGATATCCCTCGGTAAGTTGAAACCCAATTTCTAGTTTAATTTTTTCAATTTTAGCACTTGATTTTTAGAGAGCTAACATGGATCATAAATGACTAGGTGTATTCATTTATGTGATCATTTTTCTAGTTACACTTATTTCATTTCTACATTGGCACTAATTTATAAAGGCATTGATCCAATTGAGTTTATTTTTATAGATATAGGTACACTTGAGTTTTTGACAGTAGACCATGAGTGAAAAATTATAAAAAAACAAAAGAATTCATATTTTCATCCCTATTAACTAATAATTAGGTAAGTGTTTATTATTTTTCCTTATTTTGATACGTATAAATGTACACAAACACACACACATCAAAGTAGGGGATTATTTTATACCCATAAATCTAGCATTAGATATGTTGTCATTATGATATTTTCATGTTTTTGTGCACTTTCCTATTCTTGCACATTTGAGTTCTTTTGGGGAACTTTTCCTTCAAAATAGTCCATTTCTAGCTTAAAATTTATGCATTTACTCAAAAAATATTATCTTTCAAATTTGTGGATCAAGTTAAATATATTAACTAAGGCCAACAAGATTAATATTTTATATCATTTTCATGATAATAAGTCCATGATTTAGGTATGAACATACTCACTAGTGTTTGATTCCATTCACTTTTTTTTGGGTCTTTTTTATTTGGGCTTATTTATCATACCTTAATTTTATATTTTCACTATTATTCAATGTCTGAATATATGTGGATGTTTATTTATTTATATTATACATATAATTGTATCATAATCCATTTCATATTATTTTTTATAAATCAATTCCTCTATAAATTTCATTTTTTCACAACACATTGAGTATATCCATTACACATTTGTCAAGGAGCCTACACATTGATCCAAATCATCTCTCATCATCTTAAAAATTATTGTGACACTATAAATGCACCATAATAATGTTTATTATTAAATAACATAGTTGCATTTTATTATTTACTAAGAAGATGTGATGTCCTTAATCTCATTTGGTTGGGAAAATTTATATGCACTACAACTACATTAATCCCTAGTTATGACTATATGGGATATATAATTTTAACCTCTAGGGGTCCTAGGACACTAATATTGCACATTTTAATTGTTTTTTAAAAATTATGGTGAATCATGGTTGTATTAAAAGGGAATTTGATTATAAATATTGCACACATTAATATCACCAAGCGAATCCAAATTCTTAGATCTATGCTACTAAAAATGTGTGCTAAAGAATTTAAAATGTAGATGATTATTATTTACAAAATCATATTACTATCCAAAAAATATCCATATTCCCTATCATAATCATCTATATGATTATTTTTTATCTTAATCAATGGTGGCTAATTTTTTTCATCATCATCAAAATAGTTAATTTTCTAGGTTTTAATATGATTAGTATTAAATCCTATTTTTTAGTTATTTATATACCTCCTTTCATTAATATTCATCATTGTTTTGGTAGACACCTAAAATTGGCCACAAATGGCTTCATACTGGAATTTAGACTAGTTCTTACTAACCTTTTCAAATCTAGCCTAAGAATCACTAAATGTCCAAAATTTTGCATTATGACATGTTGTTTGGTCTATAAACCAATTACATGGGGAAAAGGCACACATCAATTAATTAAAATATTGTAAAATGATAAAATTCCTTAATATAATTAATTAAAATGCAAAACCAAATCAAATTCCTAATTGAATTAACCATGATAAATTAAATGAATTATCAAAAAGGAAATTCAAAAATCAAAGAATATCCTAGGAATTCATAGTTACATTTTTGTGAGTTGTCAAATATCCAAAAATATCTCAACATGCCTATTCATTTATAATCATGAAAATTTGACACATTTTAACTCTACTAAGGTTAGTTAACTCATTAATGTTAGGTTTGAACCCATTCCATGCTCTAACTACACTCTAAATCACCTTGAGTTGGGGTTAGTTCCTAAACCTATAAATACAAGCCTAAACATATTTATTTATAGGAATTGAGCATAGTAATGTTATAATGCTAGTTTTATGAAAATATTTAAATATCTAAAGTTATAATGCCAAAATTTTGAATCGCAATAAAATCCATCAAGCCATAAACATACATCAAAAAAGTTTGAGCCAAACCATGGTGCCAAGAAGAGAAGGAGATACCCAAGCTCCATTACCACAAACTTCTTGAGAAAAAGTTGAGAAATATAGTGAAGACATATTTTGGAGCATTTAAGGAAGCTAAGAAAGTTTTTTTTCTTGCATTTAGGTTGTGATTTGTCAATTGGTTTTCTTTACTAAGTTCCCCCTATGATCTAGGAATGGAGGTGTTAAGCTTTGTTAGTGTGTTCTTTTCATTTTGATTTCATTGTGAAGCTAACACTTAATATAACCTCCCCTCCATATTCAAATTCATAGCATCATAAATGGCACACCCGATGGGACTATGAGTACCCCATGTACCAAAGAGATGAAGATGCAACTCAAAAATTGACAAATAAATGCTTGAATATCTTGAAATTTATAGTTTTAGCTTTGATTTTTCCATATTTTTTAATTATTTAATTAATTTGGATATACATAGAGGCAAAAATCATTCAGGCATAACTGGAATCAATTTTACCAAACCATTATCAGTTCTACCTAATCAAGCTCAGTTCTAGGTGACTGACATCGATCAAATTCTAAGGGAAAAGATGGTTACAAAATTTGCATTTTGAATATTTATAACATTTTTAATCATTTTCTCTTGGTTTCATTAGATTATATACTCTCTATCTAATCCCTGTGTTATAGGTTTTGAGGAAATTTTAATCTAGTTTTAAGCTAACGTAGCCTTTTTCATCTTTTGTTGTTTTGCCTTCGAGTTCATGGGTGACCAAAATTAGTCCTAGTTGCTCGATATCGATCCCTTACTAGTGTCATCAATTATCTTTGAATTGACATCAATAAGTTTTGAATGACCATGATCACTATGTTTTTAAAAATAAAAAACTGAGAGCTACTTTTTTTAATTTCATTTTCTTACCATTGAATGTTCTTCTAAGTAGGAGGAGACTATCTAACAATTGCAGGTTATAAGCATGATTGAAACACACATTTTCAATTTTAAATGGTTTTAACATATCATTTTTGGTACCTTAAAATAATTAGATAAGTTATTAACACTTTGTTTTTGTGCTAAAATGAACATGTTAAATCTTGAACATTTGGTCATTGGTGCTTTAAAAAATTAGAATTGCTAATGTTTCTCACACTTCATTTTTGGTGCCCTAAAACTAATGTTAAGTCTTGAACATTTAATTTTTGGTATTTAAAAATGAACTTAGGCTAAGTATTAATCATTTAGGTCTTGGGCTTAAAATTGAAATAGATGGTTTTACTTAAGTTATTTTGTGTAATTGTTTCACGCTTTCACACTTAAGCTAAGGGGCCAAGTAAATAACATCATTAAATTTTAATTTGGGGCCTAAAATCAAACTTCAATTGTAATTTCTTACAAACTATTTATTTTTATAAAAATTATAGTACGTGTATGCTCTTCCCCTACCCCTATAGGGAACTCAGCTAATCAAAAACCAATTTTCATTGGATTTATGCCTTAATCTAAGGAGTAGAAAGAAAGTTTTCTATTCTCTCTCCAAAACCCATATGGTTTAGGTGATCGAAAATCAACCCTAAATCCTTTCCACTAATATTTTATTTTTATAAAATTTGTCTTATGAAGGGGATTTTATTACATCTCATAAGTTATCTAGGGAAACATTGACCCAGGGATTCATTTCTTGATGATGCTTCAAACTCACTTCATAGTAGGTTTTACAAATTAGGGTATGTATGATGTGAGAACTAGGGGGTTGAGCAGCCAACCTCTCCTTTCATAATGAAGGCCCAAGTTAGGTATGATCAACTAGGGGATGCCACTAAGTAGTTCATAAATGGAATTATCATGTAAAGGAATAAAACCTTTCATGATAAGTTCATTGGTATGAACTCAATTGATGTGATGCTTCTCTTGTGGTATCCATATTTAGGATCAATATAAATGGTCGTAACATGTAAGTTTTAACCAACCCCACTTTCCATAGCTTGAAAGGATTGAGGATGATATACTTAGTTGTATTTTGTCATTTATTATTTAATTATTTAGTGTTTTTTGTCTAAAAATTATGTTTTTTATACATGTCATAAATGAGTTTTCTTGTGTACACTACTATATTATTTGAGGAGGCATTATACCATTTGTTTCACACCTTGTTTTAACTTATAAAAAATTTGTGTTAAAAACATTGTGTGTGTCATTTCATTGAAATGGTAAATGTTATGTTGACAAAATCAAATAATGTTTTTGAGCCTTAGATGTTTTTGAAACAAACCCTTATTTTCATCTTTGGATATAACTAATGTCATTATGCTGCTCAAATTATCTCAATAGAATTGTCTTGTCTTGTGTCCAAATTATCATTATTTAAACCAATCACATGTGTCTTTTTCAATCTTTGTTTTAGTGTAATAATGCTATTTAAATTTTCCTAGCTTATTTGTAAATAAAATCCAAGTTTTCCTACATTAAGTCCTTAATTAAATTTTACAAGTTCGGATCCAAACATTGATTGATTTGTTTGGGCCTCGACATACAGGGGCTGATATATAGATCTTCCTCTTTTTGGGTTGCATAACTTAGGTTAATTTTTGACCCAAAATTTAAAAACTATATTGTCTATGCCTTTATTTTATATAATGAGTCTATCACCAAGTACTTTTTGTTTAGTCAAATTATCATTATTTAAACCAATCACATGTGTCTTTTTCAATCTTTGTTTCAGTGTAATAATGCTATTTAAATTTTCCTAGCTTGTTTGTAAATAAAATCCAAGTTTTCCTACATTAAGTCTTTAATTAAATTTTACAAGTTTGGATCCAAACATTGATTGATTTTTTTAAGCCTCGACATACAGGGGCTGATATATAGATATTCCTCTTTTTGGGTTGCATAACTTAGGTTAATTTTTGACCCAAAATTTAAAAACTATATTGTCTATGCCTTTATTTGATATAATGAGTCTATTACCAAGTACCTTTTGTTTAGTCAAATTATCATTATTTAAACCAATCACATGTTTCTTTTTCAATCTTTGTTTCAGTGTAATAATGCTATTTAAATTTTCCTAGCTTGTTTGTAAATAAAATCCAAGTTTTCCTACATTAAGTCTTTAATTAAATTTTACAAGTTCGGATCCAAACATTGATTGATTTTTTTAGGCCTTGACATACAGGGGCTGATATATAGATCTTCCTCTTTTTGGGTTGCATAACTTAGGTTAATTTTTGACCCAAAATTTAAAAACTATATTGTCTATGCCTTTATTTGATATAATGAGTCTATCACCAAGTACCTTTTGTTTAGTCAAATTATCATTATTTAAACCAATCACATGTGTCTTTTTAAATATTTGTTTTAGTGTAATATTGCTATTTAAATTTTCCTAGCTTTTTTGTAAATAAAATCCAAGTTTTCCTACATTAAGTCTTTAATTAAATTTTACAAGTTCAGATCCAAACATTGATTGATTTTTTTAGGCCTCGACATATAGGGGCTGATATATAGATATTCCTCTTTTTGGGTTGCATAACTTAGGTTAATTTTTGACCCAAAATTTAAAAACTATATTGTCTATGCCTTTATTTGATATAATGGGTCTATCACCAAGTACCTTTTGTTTAGTCAAATTATCTTTATTTAAACCAATCACATGTGTCTTTTTCAATCTTTGTTTCAGTGTAATAATGCTATTTAAATTTTCCTAGCTTGTTTGTAAATAAAATCCAAGTTTTCCTACATTAAGTCTTTAATTAAATTTTACAAGTTCGGATCCAAACATTGATTTATTTTTTTAGGCCTCAACATACATGGGCTGATATATAGATCTTCCTCTTTTTGGGTTGCATAACTTAGGTTAATTTTTGACCAAAAATTTAAAAACTATATTGTCTATGCCTTTATTTGATATAATGAGTCTATCACCAAGTACCTTTTGTTTAGTGCCTTATACCAATTTGATCACATTTATGTCTAGAATCAATTACCTTGTTTATGTAAAAGTGTTCCAAGTTTGTTAGATTAAAATCATTCCTTTGTTTTATGTATAGATTTTGACCCTATGTTTGGTCAAAATTCCTAGCATATTTTTTGTTTGAGCCTAGCTTTTTATGTCATGTTTCATTAAAAGACGTAGCAACTTTTACCTTTCTTAGCTTAGACCAATTTGGAACACATTTGGACCTAGAGTTTAGCATCTTATTTTTAGTTTATTTTAATTGACCTTATTTGTGTGAGACATTTAACATTATAAATTTCACATTATATTATTTTTACTAAGTCTTCACATAGACCTTCTGGCCATCCCTTTGACCAAGTTAGGCCTAGTTTCAATGTTTTGTATTTTCAAACATAGCTTTTCAGAGTTTGTAGAACTCTAATCCTTTCTTATCATGAAATAGTTTACATTTATTTGATCATGTCTCACTATATGTGTATTGGAGTCATTTATAATCCAAGATATGGAAATTTTATCACACAAGAGGACTTTTTTCAATACCCTTATGAATAAGATGTTGTTTTGGAGATGGATTCTTATCCACCTTCCAAAATTCAAATAGGGGAATAGATTCAAGATCCTTTTGAACATTATTTGGTTATCACTTCATACATGGAGTAAAACTAAGAAAAAATAGCCTAATATTTGGCTATTGTACCTTCAATTTTATAAAACATCCAACAACAACCTTATTACATTACAATGTCGTCATCTTATGATCCAAATAATGTCACAAAAGTAGGGCATGAAAACTTGCCAAGTCTAGTAAGAGGGCCTTACAATGTTTATTATAATGAATAGGACTCTTATAAAATCCCTAATTCCATTGTACTAATGTCATATCAAAATCCACATATGCTAATCACATAAAGAGGTCTCATGGATGACCACTTCATTTAAATGTAGACAACATACTAGACATATCAAAACCTAACACACAATGTTAATCACATAACCATGACAAATGCATCTCTATTTAAGTCACTTCCTTCAACAAAATTCTGATTTGAGTTAATATGCTATGAAAATTAGGGTTTTGACCCAGTTAAGCAAAATACTTTAGGAGAAAACATGTTCAATACTCTAACCATTGAGGAAGTTTATTCTGCTTCTATACTAAATAGTGAGATCAAAATAGTGGACAATGTGCAATCAACATTCAATATAAACTAAAGTGGTGTTAACACATAAAAAATATATTCAACAATAAATTGTGCCTTTAAATAACACTATAATTAGTTCAAAAACTTAGGTGGTAGGAGTTTCTACTTCCAAACCTCAACCAAATACTTCTAATCCTCAACCAATTGCTTATTTAAGTACACAAAAATAAAGATTAATTAGTTAACCAATGACCAGTTCCACACCATAATAAAATGTGATGAATCTTAATCCACCCTGATAGGTGATGAGTAATATTCTACAGCAATAGGCACTATCCAACCTACCTGTGTATCAAATGAAAAACATATTGCCACATCAATTGGGGAAATCAATGTTCCATCCTACTAGATAGCAATCAACATACCTATTTAGTCATAGACTAACATGTTAATCCAAAATAAAAAGGACATATAATCAACATCGTATAAGTATTATTCAATGATAGATGTTGAATATCTAACATGCATCCACCTACCAATAAGGATTCAAACAACTAAGAGTTTCCAATGTTCCTCAAGTACCTATTATACAATAATTACTATTTATAAAAAATGTGCTACAAGTTAAATGATAGGGCCTTATTTCATAAGTTCCCCTCAATCATCAAGGTATGAATAGTCATTAGCATGTCCCTATTCAACCTCAATAGGAATATTATGTCCATATACCTCCATCCCAACCACAATATTCCCAACACCAAGCCTATATACCCAATCACAGCTATAATATCACACCATAGTATGTGTAATTTCAATAATCACACTATAATCAATGCATGCATATTCCTAGTCCATTTAATATCTAATCCAACATTATCCAAAAAATGCCTCCATCATACCCTAGTTAATGTAATTCACTTTTGACCACACAACCTTCAACATAGGCCAATGATCCCACTAGTTTCCTCACACAAGAACTACAATAATGAATGATGTAATTTCCCTCATTTAAGCTATAAAATATACAAAGAATTTCAAGTTAAAGTACATGTATTCTTACCCTTTCAACATGGAATACTTATAAATACCATTTCCTCTAGTGACAAACTACCAATGTTTAAAAAATATAAGGGAAAAGGTAACCCCAAGGCCCATTTGATGAAATTATTTGTTGTGTCAACTAATGGCCTATAAGAACATATACCTTTTTCTATTATTTCTATGGAGCCTAGTAGGGAAAATGTTGGAATGGTTTCTGAAGTTGCCTAAGAATTTAGTATCTAACTTTGATGATCTTTCATACAAGTTCATGCAATACTTCTCTTACAATCTCGAGCATGAGATTTTGTTGGTAAATTTGACACAAGTAAAGCAAAATTTCAGGGAAAACTTCACAATTTATTTACAATGATGGATATCCCTTGTAAGTATATTTCCATATTCTACCAAATAAATAACTAGATACTATGTTTAGAAAGAATCTACATAGCAAGATATATTACAATTTACAGCTATAGTGTGCACACATATTCAAAGAGATCATTGACAAAGGTTTGTTGATTGAAATATACATCATTAATAAAGAGATAATTAAGTTTATTTCTTCCAATTAGAGCCAAAATCAAAATTAGAATAATAACCATAATCAAAACCAAGTCCAAGCACAAGCATTGTATCAAACTTGAGCCAACTATTATGACAAACCTAAATAGTTCAATCATAAAAAGAATGTTGTAGTAAATATAGTAAAAGAGTCACAACATATCCAAATGGTGAAAAAACTATCTATGCATCCTATGCTACATATGCACATACTACTAAACAAAAAAGTCTTCATTATATGTAGAAAACACCATAAATGCAACACCTAGATCTAGGCTAAGAAATAACCTTCAACTAAAGTGATATGTCATCACTTAGACCACTTCATAATAATCTATTATATATCAAAGTTTACATAATAAGGCACAAAGTGAAACAAATCCTCATAGATAATGGATCATGTTTGAATATCGTGTCTCTAAGGCTCATCAAGATTCTTGGGTACATGATAGTGGATATCCAAGCAAAAAAATCACCATCAAAGTGTATGACAATGAAGAAAAATAATCATAAAGTACCATCATATTACTAATTATCATTGGGCCCTTAACCCATGATACACTTTGCCATGTGATAGATCTTAATTTGTCATATAATATGGTTTAGGGTAGAACTTGGATACAAAATATTCATGCAATCCCATCAACATTACACCACTATATCAAATTATTCCATTTAGGTATGGAGGTTACTATTCTAGGAGATTTGCATCCATGCAATCATTCTAAGAATTTACAAGCTAAGTTTAAAATATATAACTACTATTTTGGCATGAATTAAATTTCCAAGAAGGATAAGGGGAAACAAATATATGTTGATTCAATAGAGGCCAACTGCATCAACCCTAATACCCTTGATTCACTTTCCCACATGTCATGTACTAAAATGTCAAATCATCATACCATCTGGGATAATGGTCTAGGATAATATTTTACCTATGACACCTTTCACATAGAAAATATTTTTTAGAACCCTAAGTCTGTTGGAAAACCAAAAACCAAACCTTTCATGCAATGGAACAGAAAGGGTAAATACCAGTTGCATAATCTAGAACCTATCACTTTCACACCACCATTTGGCCAAAAATAAGACCCTCTTATAGAATTTAAATCATGGTTATATAATGAAAAATTGGTTGATTGCTATAATAATATAAAATATCTCATTCCTAATTAGATTATAGAGAATGAAGACTATGAAGGAGAAGGTCTCGAGCCAAATCAATATGGAACACTTGAGCCAATTCCTATGAATAGGTACAAATGAACCTATGTACTTGTTTTTAAACCACCTAGGGGTGACCCCACATATCTTATTCAAGTTTCAATTCTAATGACTAGTGATGATGATGCCGATACCAAAGTAGAGTCTAATCATAGCCCTTTCAATGACCTATCCCATACTATTTTTTTGAAAATAATGCCATTTTTACTATTTAACCATTTATTCTTGATAACCCACTTATATTATATTAACCCCAACTAAGAGATGAGGACCAATAATAATCCAATATGCTAGTTGATGATTTGCAAAATGATGAGGCCTTCAATGATTTTTAAGGTGTTAGGGACAATATTCCTTTGGGGGACCACAAACAAGGGTTCTCAATCAAACTATATCCTAGAGCCTATTTTGGAGAGTGGGTGAACACCCTTATCTAAAAAAAATAAAACATTGAGGTCCCAAATTGCAAACCTGTTCAAATAATTTTTGGCTTAGGGAAATAGTAAAGATAAATGCCAGTCTAGTGGTGAAAACTTATTTCAGGCACCATTAGATGGGGGTGTTAAACCTTATTCAAACATAGATCAGGAGATCACTAATGATGAAATTGTTTAGAGGTATAAGTTTAACCTTGGATAAGAATAATTTTTTTATCAAATCATTTAGGAGACCACCGATGACAAACTTGTCTATGGGTCCTAGTTTAGTCTTGAAGAACAACAAGCATTTGATTGCATCATTTAGGAGTTCCCAATAGTATTTATTACATGTCCATCCCTCCCCTTTGTGGATTATAATTCATCATGCCTAGGAGAACTCAACCAACCCATTCTAACAAAGGAATCTATTGTTACCAACCAATTCAAATATTTGCCCACTATTCTTGAAGATGGTTTGACCCATCTAGTGGAAGACACAACATAGATAAACATTGAGACTCTAGATGACCTAAAAGGGATAAAATTAGGCATGTCCCTCAATGAGGAATGTAAAGTATTTATATCCCTATACAAGGAATTTGTGGATGTATTTACATGGGCCTACTATGACCTACCTAGTTTGGACCCCACTTTGATTTTTCACCACCTTTTGGTACTGTTGCCAAAATTTAGACCATATGGAGATCTTTCTTGGAAATGGTTTGATCAAGTGGAATAAGTTATAGATAAATAGGTCTATAGGGATAATAAATGGTTTATAAGTAGTTATTCATGGTGTTAGATTTGTTCTAAGTCATGGAACAAGTCTGTATAAGCTTTAGGTTTTCATAGTTGATTTAATCCTTCAAGGATCTAGTAATAGGGCAAGTTACACAAGTCTAAAAAATCTTACGAGCTAAAATGGATAAGTTACACTATTTTTTGTCTTCTATTTGGATAAGTCCTAATATTTCTTTTGGGAGAAATGTTATGGGCTTTTTGACTAAGTGTTGGGAATTACTTCAGACATTTCATCTGAAACAAATTCCATAAGGACCTAATTTCCTTTAAAAATTTTGTCTGAGGCAAAAGTCAAGGGTTAGAATTCTTTTGGACAAATTGTCCAAACATTTTTTCTAAATATGCATATTTATTTTGAACAAAATGTCTATAGCAAAGGTTCTAAACAAAAAACTTGATGACCCAAATTCTTTCAGACATTTTATTCATGGGAAAATCTAAGTATGAATTTTTTAGACATTTTGTTTAAAATAAAAAATGAGGGTGTAAGTCAATTATTTCATGAAATTTATCTTTCACAAAACCCACAACAAAAGGCATAAGGCATGAATTCTTTTGGATATTTTTTCCGAACGAAAAGTTTTTTGGAAAAAACTAAGAACATAATTCTCTTAGAGAATTTGTTAGTAGCATAAGTCAATTATTTTAGACATTTTATCCAAGATAAAATCCCATAGACTAATTATTTTAGAGGAAATGTCCTAGCACAAAACCCACATTAAATGTCCTAAACAAAATCCTAAGGAAATGGTCTATAGTGAAAAGTTAAAACATAAAGTCTAAAAGATAATTTGTCTTAAAGAAAATGATCCATCAATTTGACATTAATACAAGCATCAAGATCAAGATCAATAACTAGTCATTTGAGTTCAAAGTATGATAGGATCATAGACATTAGTGACAATCTCATGGATGCCATTTGATGATTACATGAATGTAAAATTCAAGGCATGCTAAATAACCATTGAAGTTTAAATATCTCAATGATGGCCACATGAAAGTCAAATACACTCATGTCAATGTCAAATATAGGTGCATAAATGTCAAATTTAAGTCTTGGGTAATAGCCATTGGAATTTAAAAGGGAGGATAAATGATCAATATTAAATCATATAAGAAATATAATAACAAGTGAAAAATTATAGTTTAATGGGTCCAAGTAGATCAATAGCTCACATTCAATCATGGATTTTGATCTAATGATGCATGATCAAGTTAAATGGGTTCCTGACTGAATATAGGCTTGAGAAGTGTCAAAATATTAGGTGCCCAGATAAAACATAATGATGTGAGTGAGGTTGGATATTTTAAACAGCTCAGAGGCCACCACATGGTGAAAACATAGAAGAAAAAATATGACAATGAGAACTTGAAGATCATTGTAAGGCTACCAAGTAACACCAAATTAGATAGAGTTAACAAGTTATGAAAAGATCTAGGGCTCACATTTTCTCTTGACATGAAGATACAACAATGTGAGAGAGAGTCAATAGGTTAATGATTTGAGTCAATTTTTGACAGCCAATGAGCAAAGATAGTGAGCCTAAGATTTTTTATAGAAGTTAACAAAGCCATTTTTGACCTAGGTGAGGTAAGTATTAATGGAACTAAGATAGAGCATGATCCAAGTTGGACCAAGAGTAGATATGTTGGGATCAATTGGTGTCATTAATACTTAGGTCCTTTCTAACCTAATATGGATCAGTGTGGCCTACTAAATGATCATATGATATAGATATATCTCAATATATGTATCAACTTTAGTAAAACCAATAATTTAAATTGGTTTTAAATCTATAATAAGCCTAGGTACACATTTCAATGTAGGGGTAGTACATGTAATTAATGGAGGAGCATCTCGATCCATAGCCTTGATAAATAACCACTTGAAATAGGCATGAACATGGCCTTGAATATGAAGACCTTGCCCTATAATAAAGGAGATTAATATAGAAGAACTTAGGAAGGTTCATGTAGTAGCAAGGATTGATCCCAATGACTTTTATTGATTTCATATCCTCCACCATGATAGAAAAGGACATAGTGACATTAATGTAGGAACTGTCTCGAAGAGGAGTATGGCAATGGTTATTCTTAATAGGATTGGGATCATTGATGATACCTTTAGTACCTTTTTCTCTCTCTTCCCCTTTTTTAATCTTATAAATATTGGATTTGATATCTTGATTTGGATCCCTCAGCTAGAGATAGAAAAGCTCTACCAAAATTATTTTGTAATATTCTCTTAAAGTAATATAAGATATTTTTTAAATTATATTTGAATGCTAAGTGTGATTTATTGAAGTTTTATGTGTAGAGTGTATATTTTTATTCATCATATATATGTCCTTCATGCACCTTGCTTCAATTTTATTATTTTTATTATAGGTTGTATGAAGTTTTAGATAGTGACATTCTTCTCGAAGTGTCATGAGTCTATAGTGTCTCATACATACCTATCTCTCTTTATCCTTCAAGTCATAGGTGTCTTTCTAGCCTCTATATAAAATATTCATGATTAAAACCTTGACATAGGATCTGATCAATATTTTTATTGATTGATTTCATTAGTAGTCATATAGGTATTCAATATAAAAGTGTATCATTGAATATTTTTTGCATCACCACATTTAGTGTAGATTTACATTCATGTATTTTCTCCCTTTTCATCTTCAAAGCATAGGTTTAGTAGAAGGTATTATATTCTTATATCTAAGGATATCACCTCACTAAAAATCCTAGAGCTCTGATCTTATTATAGGATACCCACAGCTTAGTCTCAGTTCCATAATGGAATGGATTTGAATGTAGGACCTGAACACTTATGATTTCAGTTAGGGTGAAATCCACATCCTTAATAATTTTGGCACTCTTGGTGGGATGAGTTGAAGAAGAAGATGAATAATTGGTGCTATCTTTAGATAATAAGTGTAGCAACACTCATCAAGAGCACCTAATGAGTTCAAACATCTTTGGTTCACAAAATCTAGTCCCTTACCTATATGCAAGGAGAAACAAGATCATCTACAATGGATATCAACTTCCATTTTAGTGATCTTCCATCACCCTCAAGAAAGAGAGTGAGATAATATTTTTTCCCTATTATAAGGCACATCATAATCTAATTACCTCATAGACCATAGTATACAGATCTATTCAAAAGTTTATACTCTAGGCTAAGCCTATTTCATGTTCTATTCACAATATTGCTAATAAATTAGGCTTTTGTACCCTTTAATAGGGATGCCAATTTTAACCTTCAACAATATGATGACATCCCTACTACCTCTTTGAAGTGTATAGCATACTTTATAGGAGAAAATTCCACCACTCCTATAGATCACATTATTGATATTGCAAACCTTTTTATAGTACATCAAATTACACAAGAGAATGTAGCCATGAGACTACTAGTCACATCCTTGAAAGTAAAATCCATACAATGGTATATAGGTTTAAATCTTGTGTTAATCAATACTTGGGATGAGTTTGGTGAGTACCTATGAAAGCATTTTGAGGATAGAGTGACCAAGTGTCACTTTTGGAATAACTTACTTCAATCAAAAGAGTACCCCAATAATATATGGTTGATTTCAACTATAGATTCCAAAAGACATGGGATATATCCCTATCATCATTAAGCCCACACCCAATTATGCTTTCCTATACTATTTGGGAGAATTTGATTCAAACATTGGAGTCATGATACAATTTATGGGTGGGACAACTTTGCCTTGGGATTATGAAATAACTATAAGAGTATAAAACTACTTGATACAAGTAGGGAAACTCATGCCAAGACCTCTCATGTCACTTTTTCTTGAACTTAAACCAACCCCACCTATCATTGATCCCATTACAAATCTAAACTAAACCCAACTTAATGATGACTAAGTGGATAAAGTTTCAAGGATTAAGAGCTTATTAAAGTCACAAAACAATAATCTAGTGGCTCTAGAGAGACAAAAACAACTTCATATATTCCATACCCATACCAAGGTCCCTTCCAAACCCAATACCTTTCCCAATACTACAATAGACCCCCTTATCCATCAAAACAACAAGCCCAAGTCCAACTCACTCAAGGTAGACCATATAATAGCTACAACACTATATATGTAATTAAATCTAGAGCCTTGGTTCACACATAAAACAATATCACACCATGCCTCTTCCACCACAAGGCCCTCTAATGAACCAAGGAAATTTGTATAATATAACATCATCAAAATCTCAAATTCAATATCAAGAAGCATGGGTAATGGTTTAGCTGAAACCATGTGCATAAACTTTCAATAAGGAGAACATGTATTTGAACATGTAATACCAAACATGGGACAAACTACACAAAGGACAAATAGACCAATTACATCTAATATAAGGACTAAGAGAGTAATGGAAGATGATAATTTAGATTATTCTAAGGATCCTTCAACATCTCCATAAACCAATCAACAAACTACCATTTCAAATATGGTTGCTAAAGTTCCTGCAACTTAATAAGTTACCCAACATAAGAGACACCAATAAAAGTATATTTTTCTCCCCATGTCACTAAAGTTCCAAGTGATGCTTCTACATCAAAGGTGAAATCCAAATGTACTAGTTTTCCTTTTAATATTGTGGATCATATGAAAAGGGCTAATGTCACTATGTCTATGTATGATACTTTATATATTTTGGGGTAGAAATAAATCCTTCAGCAAGTGCTCTCCAAGCCTTCTCATGTGAATGAGATATCTGAAAAGATGAATATTATTTTCACAAATAGTAGTCAACCTAGTCCTATTCTAGTTTCTAATCAATTTCCTAATCAAATTCAAGTTCATAATGTTATATATCCTCCCAAGGTTATCAATCCCCTTCCATTCTATTTGTCAAACATCATAAGAGATTGTTTAGTGCATAAGTATATCATAGATTCAAGTGATTTGACCTCGATTATGCCTAAATTCATAAAATATAAGATTGGGCTTAAATATATACCCAGTGTTAAAGGTGTTCTCCAATTGGATGGTTCCCTCACTAAAATGGTAGGCATAGTGAAACATCTTAAGATCACATTGGTAGCCTATCCAAATAATTTAATCACTCAAGATGTGATGGTTGTAAACCTACCCCCATATTTTACCCTATGCTTATCTTGGGACTTAACTAAAAAATATTATGGGTTATTTATCCTTTGACTAGTTATACATGGCTTTTAAGACCAGATCTAGGATTAAGGTCACTATTAGGTCTTAACCTATCTCTAGGTTCCATCTAGAGCCTTATATGCCTAACTTTACAAATGTTAACTACACCATATTTGACGAGGATGAAAATATTCGTGAAAAACATCTTCATGATCATCTTGAAGGAATTTCAGATATATATCTAGATGAATTAGTGGATGGTAACCATGGATTTGACCCCTTTAGTAATATTTAAGAAGTAAAATTAGGGAAGTATTATATGCATGAGGAGGGTGATACTATACCCTATTTAACTAATACCACTCAATAATAAATTGGTCTACGGACCTTATAATTTGATGGATCAAGGTCAAAAAATGATAGTTAAATTGTGGTCATATTGGTTTCACCCTCAGGATAGAAGTACTATTTAGATGGAAGATTCTAAGTCAGTTGAACCTCAAACACAACTAAATATGCAACTCTTTTACATGCTTTTCAAGAGGCAAGAAGAAGTGGTGTCAAACTTCTTCAAGTCAAAGGTGATAGTGATATTTTTGTGTAACAAGTGAAAGGCATAACTATATACAAGAACCATCATTTCAAATCCTACAAGTATCATGTATGGGATCTCATAGAATATTTCTTGAAATTTAGTTTAAAATTTATACCAAGAGTGGAAAATTAACTTGAAGATAGGATTGTAACCATTGTAGCTTAGTATGAGGTTGTAGATCAAGTCAAAGACAACTAGAGGCAAGGTAAAGTCAAGGTCATAAGTAGGCCATTTGTACCTAATAGTAAGGTGAGTTAGAAAGTGTTTGACAATGATGATCAAATTATATGTTTCCTGATGTAGGAGGTAAAATTCTACCATTAAAATCAAAATAAGTTCTAGCACTAGTATGATGATCAGATAATATAATTCACATCCAAAAAACTACCTAAGGGTCTTGTAACATTGGAAATCATCTTCAATGAATATGACCAAGTAAGAAAAGAGAAAGCATTCATCTCAACTAAGGAAAAACATTATGAGAAGATAAAGATCTTTAAGGATAGATTGCTAAAATTAGGAAAGATAAATACAACATAATAAAGAGATGCATTTGTTAGTTTGTGCTAAGAATTTATTGATATATTTGCATGGAAGTACAAATACTTGAAGGGTTTTGTCCCCAAACTTGCACAACGCACCATTAAATTATAAATCAATGACAAGCCAATTAGGTAAAAATAAAATATTTTAAATCCAAGAGTGGAGTACCTCATGAAAAGATAACTCTTTAAATTGATTGAATCAAAGATAATATTTCCAATTAAGCATTCTTCATGGGTGGAAAACCTTATTCCAGTGATAAAAAAGAATGGAGGAATTTGTTTATGTGTATAATTTAGGGACCTTAATAAGGTTTCCCTAAAGGACCATTACCCATTACCCTTAATGGATCAAATTTTATAAAAGGTGGTAAGTCATCAAAGGTTATCATTTCTTGATGGTTATTCTAGCTATAATCAAATCATGGTCAAAGAAGAAAATAGGCATAAGACTACCTTCACTACATAATGGGGCACCTATGCGTATTTTAAAATGCCCTTTGAACTCTCCAATTTTGGAGCCACCTTCCAAAGATCAATGGATGTTAATTTTAATGGTATTTTGAATGAAATTGTTTTAGTTTATCTTGATGATATTACATTTTTTTCAAAGAATACTAATGATCACCTAACACACCTCAGAGCTATTTTTAATAGATGCAGACAATCTATAGTTTCATTGAATCTGAAGAAATGGATATGTTTAGTGCATGAAGGAAGTCTTCTTCGGAATGTGGTGTCCAAATCTGGTCTTTCCATTTATCCAAAGAGGATAGAAGCAATCCTTGAACTATCATTGTCTAAACAAAATAAAGGATTGTAGAGCTTCTTGGGCAAGATGAATTTCATTAGGAGATTCATTCCAAGCTTTATAGAGTTTTTCAAGCCCCTCACTCATATGTTGAGAGAATGAAAAGAGTTTACATGGAAAAGAGAAGCTAAGAGAAGATTTGAGGCCATTATGGAGGCCATATCTCATGCCCCCACACTCCTCAATCCTAATTTTAATAAGGAGTTCTATTTTTATGCCTTTTCTACATTAGATACAATTTCAGCCATGCTTATACAATAGAATAATGAAGGTCTGGAGCAGCCTATTGCTTTATTTAGTCAATACTTAGAAGGTTATGAGGAAATATAGAGATTTGTATAAAATCATGTACTTTTTTAATAAGAATTTTTAAAAAATTTAAAGATTTTGTTTTAAATAACATTATTATAATAATGGTAGATCATCCAAGTGTGAAGGATTTTATCCTCAACAAAGACTTAAATGAGAAGAGAGATGGATGGGTCGCTTAGTGCATGGATTATGAAATTGAGGTTAGAGCTACAAATCTTGTAAGGGGCATAGGGTTTTGTGATCAATTGAAAAAATCAAGAAAGATAAAGATCAAGTGTTGGTAATCCATGACAACCAATAGATAACTATAGACCACATGCCTTTCAATTAGACACATGACATAATTAGATTTATCAATGGGTCAATGTCCTATGGGGATAGATAGATATAAAATAAGGAACTTTAGGTTGCAAAGTATACCTTATGTCCTGATAGATGGAGTGATTTATAATAGAGACATAAGAGGCATGCTTTTGCGGTGTGTGGAATCAGTCCAAATAGATAAGTTACTTGAGTAGTTCCATGATGGTCCAACTGGTAGGTAGTTTTTTGCTAAAACCATAACCTCAAAAATCATTAGAGTTGGGTACTTTTGTCCCATAGTGTTTGGAGATGCTCACTCTTGGGTAGGGAAATGCCTGACATTTGTAATGTTTGTTGCCAAATAGAAGCTAGTTCCCTTCCCTTGTAACCCATACAAGTAGAGCAGCCCTTTATGTAATGGGGTTTAGATTTTATAGGGATGATATATACCCTTAATTTACAATGTGGTTAAATTAGTTTTGCTAAAGGAGGTTGACAAAGTTTCTATTTTGGATTTATATGATAACCTTGTGACTAGGTTTGGTGTGTCATCTATAATTATTTTTGATAATGCATTGGCTTTCAACAATAGTAAGGTATGTGAATGGGATCTTTCATATGTAATTTATCTTAAATCACCCACTAATTATTAATCATAGGTCAATGGACTAGTGGAGTCCACTAATAAAAAATTACTAAAGATTATCAAAAGAACCATGGAGGATAGTTGGAGGGACTGGCATACTAGACTAAGAACTACCCTATGGTCAGATAGAGTGACACCTAAGGTAGATACTAGGCATTAACCATACCTCCTTGTCTATGTAAAAGAGGATAAAATCCATATATCTCTTGATCTTCCTACATTAGATATTTCACACCAACTTGAGCTTTTAGAGGATGATGTTATGTAGGTAAGGTTGAATGAGATAAGATAGTTAGAGGAGACAAGAGACATGGTTATTCACATATTGTGGTCCAATAAACATCAGGGCATTTGATAAGATATATTCCTAAAAAAAATTCCAACAAGGTGATATAGTCCTCAAATGGGATGAGGATCATGCAAAACATGAAAATCACTCCAAGTTTAACAGTCTTTGAATTGGACCTTATGTTATCATAAATTGCAAAGAGAGCAATGATTTTGAGCTTTTTAGGCTAAATGGAGAGAGCCTTCCCATCCTTGTCAATGGGAGGTATCTCAAATTATGTTATTAGTATTTTATCATGATCCTTGTACATAGGAAGATAGGTATGTCTTTTCTCTAAGTACCCTTACACATTATTTCTTTTGTTATTTTAGGTAGTTGCTCATCTTTTTGTTGCTTTATTATTGTTTGTATGTGTCTTATTGATTTAATATTTTTATAGAGATATGAAAAAACCTTCTATAAATAATACTTCATTTATCTAAGTCATCATGAATGAGATTGATCAAATTCTAGGTTCCATGACCAGTAGGCTAGTCAAGCTAGCTGAGTTACTAGAAATGTTGACCACATTTGGCCCACATAGAGATCTCGCCAAAAAATTATTTGAGTAGGTGGACCAAGTTCTAGATTCATAGGTCTATAAGGAGAAGAAATAGTTTGGAAGTAGTTATTCATGGTGCTAGAGTAGTTTTAAGTCATGGAACAATTCTGCATAAGCTTTAGGTTTTCATAGTTGATTTGAACCTTTAAGGATCTAGTAGCATGGAAAGTTACATATGTCTAAAAAATCTTCTGATATAAAATGGCTAAGTTTAATTCTTTCAGATATTTTATTTGGTTAAGTACTAATATTTCCTTTAGGAGAAATGTTTTAGTCTTTTTGACTAAGTATTGGGAATTATTACAGATATTTTGTCTAAAATAAATTTCCTAAACACCTAATTTCCTTCAGAAATTTTGTTCAATGAAAAATATAAGTGTTATAATTATTTCAAAAAAAATTCTAAACATTTTTTTTGAAGATGCATATTTATTTTAGACAAAATGTCTGTAGTAATAGTTCTAAGCAAAAACCCTGATGGCCCAATTTATTTTAGACATTTTATCCATGGAAAAAGCTAAATATGAATTGTTTTGAACATTTTGTCCAAAAAAGGTGGTATAAGTTAATTATTTTTGGGAAGTTGTGTTTCACAAAGCCTAAAATAAAAAACATAAGGCATGAATTATTTCAAACATTTTATCCAAATCAAAAGGTCCACACAAAAAGCTAAGAACAAAATTCTCTCAAACATTTTTTCTAAAGCATAAGTTTATTCTTTCATACATTTTGTATAAGACAAAATCCTAAAGATCAATTCTTTTGAGGAAATGTCTTGGAATAAAGCCCACAACAAATGTCTTGAAAAATATCCTGAGGAAAATGGTCCACAGTGAAAGGTCAAAACACAAAGTCTAAAAGATAGTTTGTTTCAAAGAAGTTGATCCAAGAATTTGACATTCATGCAAGTGTCAAAATACAACTCAATAACTATCCATTTTATTTTAAAGTGTGATGGGCTCATAGACATCATTGATGGTCATATAGACATCATTTGATAGTTAAATGCATGTCAAATTCAAGACACGATGAATAACTATTGAAGTTCAAATATCTTAGTGATGGTCATTTCAATGTTAAATACATTCATATGAATATCAAAGTAGGTGAACAAATTTCAAAGTTAATTCTTGGGGAATATCCATTATAATTTAAAAGGGAGGATCAATGATAAAAAATTAATTGTATAGGAGATCCAATGACAAGCAATGACTAATAGTTTAATGGATTTAAGCAGATAAATGGCACATATTTAGCCATGGATTTCAAACTAATGATGCATCATCAAGTCAAAGGGGTCCCCAAATGAATGTAGGACTGAAAATTTTCTAAATCTCAAGTTCTTGAATCAAATCTAATGGTGTGAGGGTGGTTAGAGAAGTCAATGAGATCATAAGACACCATGTGCTACAAACATATAAGTGGACAAGCTAATAACAAGAAGGATCAACATGGGGCTACTAAGTAGCACTAACTTAGACAAAGTTTACATGTCAATAAAATATCTAAGGTTTGCATTCACCCATGCCATGAAGATTGGATGGTGTGAGAGAGAGTTAATAGGTCAATGATTTGAGTCAATTTTCAACAACCAATGAGCAAAGAGGGTGAGCCCAATATTTTTTATGGAAGTCAACAAAGCCATTTTCAACCTAGGTGAGGTAAGTATGAATGGAACCAAGATCAAGTGTGATATAGGTTAGACTAATATTAGATATTTTGGGATCAAGTAGTCATTAATGATTTATAGAGACATAATAGGTTATTTTAAACTTGATATGTATTAGGGTGGGATACTAGCTAATCATACAATATAGATATTTCCTAGCGGACGTATCAACTATAGTAAAACCAATAATATAAATTGGTTTGTAATATATAACAATATCAAGTATACATTTAAAATTAAGGGAAGTACATACAATTAATGGAGGAGCATCCTGAGTCATACCCTCAATAAACACCTATTAAAAATAGGCACGAGCATGGCCTTGAATATGAAGACCTTTCCCTACAAGGAAGGATATTGATATAAAAGAACTCAAGAAGGTTCACCCAGTAGTATGGATGGCTCCCAATAACTTTTCATTATTTCATATCCTCAATGATGCCATAAAAATATAGAGTGACATTAATACAAGAGCAAGTTTGAGGAGTGAAACAATGGTTATTCTAAACATGATTAGGCTCATTAATGATCCTTTCGTTGCCTTTTTCTCTCTCTTCCCATTTTCTCTTCCTATAAATACTAGATTTGATCCCTTGATTTGGATTCCTTAGTTGGAGATAGTTAATCTCTACCAAAATCACTTTGCAATATTCTCTTGAAGTAATATAAGATATTTTTTAGATTCTAGTTGAATTATAAGTGTATTTTATTTTAGTTTGATGTGTAAAGTGTACGTTTCTATTCATAATCTATATATCCTTCATATACTTTGCTTCAATTCTATTGGTTTTCTTACAAGTTAGATAAAGTGTTAGATAGTGACATTCTTATCAAAGTGTCATGAGTCTATAGTGTCTTATACAAACCTATCTCTCTTTGTATTTCAAGTTATAGGTCTCTTATTAGCCTCCATATAAAATATTCATGCTTGTATCCTTGTCATAGGAATGATTAGTATTTTTCTTGATTGAATTCATTATTAGTCATAGAAGTGTCTAATCTAAAAATGGATCATTGAATATTTAGTACATCACCACATTTAATGTAGATTTCTATTCATGTATTTCTCTCCCTTTTCATCCAAGTAGCATAGGTTTAGTAGAAGTGACTATATTATTATATCTAAGGAGCTAACTTCATTAAAAATCTTAGAGGTTTGACCCCATTATAGGATACCCATAACCTAGGGTCAATCCCATGTTGGACTAGATTTGAAAGTAGGCTTTGAACACTTTTGATTTCAGCTAGGGTACAATCCACATCCTTAATAGGTACATCCTGATGCCAAGACTATATGGTTGTATTAGTAAAGAAAGAGTTAGAAAATATCTTGGAATCAAGATGTATTAGGCCAATTGACTATTTTAAATGGATTTATAATGTACTACCAATCAGTAAGAAGTTATAAGGCATCATAATTTATAATAATTATAGAGAGATAAACAAAGCCCACCCCAAGGATGACTTTCCTTTTCCAAACATTGACATGATTATCGACTGCACGGTAGGTTATAAGATGCTTTCACTGATGGATGGATTCTTAATCTATAATCAAATCTAAATAACACTAAAAAACAAACACACAAATAACATTCACCACTCTTTAGGGAACATTATGTTATTAGGTTATGCCATTTTGTATCAAAAATGTAGGGCTCACCTACCAAAGATCCATGACCATCATATTTCATGATATGATGCATGACATTATTGAAGACTATGTCGATGACATACTAGGTAAACAAAATACTAGGGTTGATCATCTAATAGCATTGAGTAGGATATTTGAGTGACTGTGTGAATAAAAAGTTAGGCTCAACCCTAAAAAATGTGCTTTTCATGTTACTTCAAGCAAATTACTTGTCTTCATTATGTCTCATCAAGGCATTGAAGTTGACCCAGCCAAAATATGAGCCATAATAGAGATGTTTCCATCATCTAATTTGAAGTATCTCTATATTTTATAGGTCAAGATCCAATCTATCAGATGCTCCATATCTCAGTTAGACAATAAGTGACACCCATTTAAAAATGTAGTGAAGAAGGGTGTAACATTTATTTTGAATGATGATTGTCAAAAATATTTTCAACAACTAAAAGACTATCTTGAAAATCCACCAATTTTATTGCCACCTATTCTAGGAAAACCATTCCTTCTACATTTATAAGTGATAAATAAATCCCTAGGGGAACTTCTAGCTCAACATGATGATAATGGAAAAGAACATGTCATGTACTATTTAAGCCATACACTAATCACATATAACAATAATTATATGCCCATTAAAAAATAATGTTTAACTATGGTCTTTATAGTTTAGAAACTATGATATTACATGTTAAATAATAAGACCATCGCTATTTCAAAAGTATATCTTCTCAAGTATCTACTATCTAAAATAGCTTTACAAGGTTGTATGGTCATGCTTCTTAGTGAGTTTGAGATATATTATGTCAACCAAAAATCTATCAAGGGGAAAGTTATTACAAATTAGCTTGTTCAAGCACCCCTTACAAATACAAAGCCACTAACATTCCAATTATTAGATGAATCCATTATGACCATAATTGAAACACTTTTTGAGGAAAATTACTAGAAGATGTATTTTGATGGGACATTCATAGAACATATATTAGGGGCAAGCCTTTTTTTTATCACTCCACAGGGGGATATAATCCCTAAGTCATTCAAAGTCAGATTTCCTTATACCAATAACATTGCTAAATATGAAGAACTTAGTGAAGGGATTTGACAGGAATTACAATGGAATATATAACATCTAAAGTTTTATGGTGATTATCAATTAATCATCCATCAGGGTACATATCACTTTTAAACCAATGATGATAAGTTAGTACCCTATAAGGCTATGGTCAATACTCTCAATAAGAATATTGCCGACATCTAGTTTGAAAATATACCAAGGGATAGTAATATAATAGTATATTCCATGGCTAATGTTATATCTTTGATTTTACAAATAGATACAGCCAAAGAATACCAATTTTTCATTGAAATTTTTCTAGTGCCTACTCATGAACCCTTAACTATCATAATGATTTATGATATTTTTGGTCCCAAATCTACTTGGTATTTATACATATATGCCTATATTCATAACCAAATTATTCCACCTGGGTTATACCAAAAATAATCCAAAGCCTTTATCCATAATGTCTAATGTTATACCTTACTCGAACAAACCCTATACCACCATAGTTTTGATGAAACTCTGATTCATTGTTTAATTTAGGTAGAATTTATATTAGAATTAAGGGAATTTCATGAAGGGGTATATTGATCCCATACCACCAAGGCCATCCTATCTAAAAATATCTTATGTACTAGGTATTATTGGTTGATGATGGACACAAATGTAGCTACACATGTAAAAGGATGTGATAAATGTCAATGACATGCCAATCAGATTCATGCCCCTGGCCAAGAATCTGAAACTAATGTTAACACCATGGCCATTTTTTACATGATACCTCAAACTCATTGATAAGATAAACCCCACCTCATCCAATGGCCATAAACATATCCTTACCACCATAGAGTACTTCACTAAGTGGGTTGAAGCTATATCGCTCACTTACATGATTGGAAACCAAATTTCCAAATTCATCTTTAACCATCTCATTTGCTACTATGGTAACCCTTCTAACATTATATCTGATAATGGAAAATCTTTCAAGAATAAGGATTTCAAATCACTGTGTGCCAAGTTAAGATCAAACAACATTTTTCCATGGCATATTACCCTCAAGGTAATGGCCAGGTAGAATCATCAAACAAAACCATGGTCAACATCTTTATAAAGATTGTCAATGATGTTGATCATGATTGGCACCTTTAAATATTCCATTCCCTTTGGGCCTATATTACCAACCACCACACTCCCATAGGTGCTACTCCATAGTCACTTGTTTATGGTACTAAACCCATTATTCCCATTGAGGTTGAGTTAACTTCATTATGAATCTCTTTGAAGCATATCCTGGATGATAAAGATTATTGAGTAGCTCACCTTTAAGAGCTAGAGTTACTTGATGAAAAATGCATGGACATGATAAAAAACCATCAAGCATATCATAACTGACTCTATGTCCACTATAATCAGCATGTGAAACATAGAGACATTAAACTTGGTGATCTTATTCTTAACAAAAACCAAAACAATATGATGACTGAGAAGAAGCATAAAGGCAAGTTCAAACCCAAATGGGTAGGTCCTTTAATCATTGTTTCAAACGATGGCACTAGATCATATAGGATCACTACACCAAATGGGGATGAACATGATGAGCTGATGAACATTATATACCTCAAGTTTTATTTCACTTGAGTGACTTGGTATATTATTTATGAGAACCATTTCAAGTTATATCATATTATCAACATTCTTCTTTGTATCATACCATTATATCATTCTATCACTTTGGAATTTTATCATTATGTTCTACCATAAATTTCCTATTGATTGACTTGTTGTGACCCTACCTACCTAGCTTGTTTGACCTTAGTTCATCCATTGGTTCCAATTTTAGCATGAATAATTAGGTTAGTTTCAATAATTATTTCAAATATTCTAGAGAGATGTTATATTTTAGAGCAGTATGATAAAATTTTTGGTAGTTGCATCCTTCATTTATTATTTTGTTCTATATCATGCCTTATTTATGTGGGCCTGATTATAACCACCTTTGGGAAAATCAATGTCTCACCAGTCTTGCTACTAATTATAACCACCCACAGGAAAATTAAAATCATTGATCTATGCCATTATTTCCTAGTTATAACCACCTATGAAAAAACTAGGGGAAACATTTGTTTATTGTGTCTTGACATACCAACTTGTCATTCTTATGTTGTACTATGAAATTATACCAGTTGTGCCTATTTTATTTGAATTAGCTACTACACTAGTCAGATTCCTCCACTGTAAGGCATAAATAATGTGGCTTGAGGTACTATTTGGATTATATAGGTAGTGTTTGATTCATGTTGGGGTTAGCTTAGTCCTTATTTTTCATATTATCTTATCATTTTTTGAGTTTAGATCATTTAGTGTCTCATTATTCTCAATCAAGTTGAGATGATCCAAATTTCAAAAACATTTGTAAAACCATTTAGAAAAACCAAAAGCATTGACCACTTCTTTTCCTTTAGGATTCTAGGAACCCTCACTAAGTCATAAGAACTCATTTTTCATTTATTTTTCCACATCCTTATTATCCCTTTATACCACACACTTCCTATTTTATAAGATAATTCTCATATTCTTCTATCACATTCATCATTTTTTTATTTTCATCATTTTTTTCTATCCCATATCCTGGGAGAACTACATTTGTCCTAAAGTTTTTGTTGGATATCATGTTCATGGAACTATGTAGGAAACATCCACTTGCCTAATACATATAGAGACATATCAACCACACCCTTCCTTTTCTTCTATTTCCCCATCTTATTTTTCTATTAATTTGATTTTTATTTTATAGGGGAAATGTTTGTCATTTTGTTTGTGTTATGTTATTTGTAATAACATTATGACTAACCATTATTTGTTTGTTTGTGTTTGTGTTTTTTCTTTTTTATTTATTTGTGTGCCTATTTATTTTCTTTAAGTACTGTTTCCTTGATCCATTCTACATGAATTCATTGTTTTATTCTTTTCACATTACTATTAAATCCATACATATTCATGTGTCAACATTGTCATCATGGTTTTTATCATTAGTCCATTTTTTTCCAGTGAGTGCTGGATCAAAGCTTAGTTCTTATGCATATTTTGGCAAAGTTATGATGGTGTTCTATCATGATTCCTACCCTCACATTCTACAACAAAAGAAACATTTGATAAGTCTACATGGAAAATGAAACAATGATATCTCCTTAACACTAGCACCAAAAACATTCCTGATCTAATCCAAATCATATCCAAAATAGAATAATTGAACAACTGATATAATTTTCCTCCTTTCTAGTTTAGATAAGCATCTCCCTACTAATATATTGCCTCAATTCATCTTTAGCCTCTCTATCATGTTTTCCATCATCATTTTATATCATGTTTGACATAATCAGGATACAATGCTTATAACCACCTTTGGGTAAATCATTTTATACCATCCTAATTATTTGTCATAATTAAGGTACAAAGATTATAACTATCTTTGGGTAAACCATTAAACATGATACCACTTGCATTAATAATGATTATAATCACCTTTGGGAAAATCATTGGGTTTTTATCAATTTAAGGATTAATGATTGTAATCATCTTTGGGAAAATCATTAACTTTCTTCTACACAACTAGGGCATGTTTTTATCTAGCCAATGATTATAATTTCCTTTGGTAAAATCATTGGGTTTCTATCAATTTTAGGGTTAATGATTATAATCATCTTTGGGAAAATCATTAATTTTCTTCTAGACAACTAGGGCATGTTTTTATCTAGCCAATGATTATAACTGCCTTTGGGAAAATCATTATTTTCACTTTAACTTGTTATAACCACCTTTAGATAAATTATTCTCTTGTTATCCTAAGACCTTCTCAATGACTATAACCACCTTTGGTAAAATCATCACCTTTTTTTTTCTACCTATGCCTATAATTATAACCACTTATAAGAAAATCATCTTATTTATCTACCCTCATTGGGGCAATTCCATATGCCATTGATTATAACTTCATGTGGGTAAATTAGTTCACTTCTACCCATCATTTAATCTATTTGGTTCACTCATTTCCTTCTTTCAATATA
>JARHVA010000903.1:467500-587500 GCA_037957365.1 Torreya grandis
TTGATCAAAATTCATTGGAAGGAAGGTAGATTCAAAATAACCTAGTGTTCTATCAAGAATGTGATAGCCATGTACATTTCTCTCAATGTTATATGCATTGCTTTCACTTGGTTTGTGTTGAAAATATTATATCATGTTTCCATTTTTTTAGTCTTGAATGAAGACTTAAAATCTATTTTTAGAGTGAATGGTAAATATTTATGGCATGCATTCTTCATGTATTAAATGTGAGGACATTCATCAATGCCATTAATTACTGAGGGTTCCTATTAAAATCCATGGTATTTTGTGTTTTTTTATTGTCAAGTTGTTGTGGTTATGTAAAATTGTAAACTCTTTACCACCACCTTGTAATATAGAATCTACTACCAAGTTTAAGGATGTGATTGCCAGGGCCACCAATGGGAAAATAATATGTCATGAACCAAATTTGTGACCACTTTTAGATACTAGACTATATCTAACTTTAGTGTGTTTGGATAGTAATTTGACTGATGACAGTGGATGTTTGGTTTGTTTCAGATGATTATGATGCATAAACCTTGAATATTAGAGGTGTTATGTTATGTCATGGGTAATGATCACATTTGATTTCTTATATATTGATATGCATATTGCTTATGATTTATTCATGTTATCCTATTTATGTATATAATGCTCCACTTAGTTACATTACTATATGTCAGTGATATATCATGTTTTATTGATGTAAATCCACTTGGTGACTTTGTAGCTGTTGATTATGTTTACAGGGCATACTCAGGGTCATGGTTATCAGGGCTAACTCTTACTCTTTTCAATTATAGATGCTTATACTAATTTATTACTCATGGTTAATGATTGTTATAAATTTATTATGGTTTATATTCATATGAATATCATTCAATTATTGTTTGTGTATCATGTGGTAAGTATAGGCACCAAACCATGAATTAGGCTTAGCAAGGGGTTTGGACACCTCAAGTTTATCATGGGTGATTGAGCAGTCAGAATGTCACTCTAATAGGTATAACATGTACTATGTAATATTGAGCCATCATCATTTTATACCTTTGTATTATTTATTTTTTCTATTTTTGGTCTCACCTTAGTTTGTGCATGTGTGTTTTGTTCTTGTTCCAAGATTGGGACTTACCAATTTTGTCATCATCATTCCTCATGTCGATCCTTATATCCTTGGGGTTTTATATTCATGCTTAGTTATCTTACTTGGGTGTTGTGATTACTTGATAATTAACCCTTAAGAAATTGATTTACCCTTTTAGCCATTGTGCCATTAGTTTGAAATCATCTAGACTTGTGTGGGCCTCTAGACCCTACAAGTATCTTAACACCTCCTTTATGGTTGATTGTCTTCTGAGAGCTTTTATCAATCATGAGATTTGTCAATTATCCTTATTGTCAACTCTTTTGAATTTTTAGGTTGACCTTATAATTTTTATTAATCATTACGTTAGCAACCTTGTTGGCTCGTGTTGCTTTACACTTAATTACTTAAAGATTTTATGCTAATTATTATTTTATTATTATATTAATCGATGATTTAATGATTTTGTTATTAGTTTGATTTATTGATTTTCTTATTAGTTATCTTATTTAATGACTTTTATTATTATTATTATTATTATTATTTTGACTTACAGATTATGTTTAATATATTATCTATTAATTCTTATTGAGTTATATTATTTTAGAGATTTTGTTATTATTTTAATTGAAAGTTATTATTATTTTTTTATTATCTATCTATTTATTTTATTACTATTTTATATTGTCTATTATTATTATTATTATTATTATTATTATTATTATTATTATTATTATTATTATATACTCAATTTTTCTAAGGGCCTCGATTGAATGATGGGAATACACACACACACACACACACACACACACACACACAAAGAGTTATATACTATGTATATATAAAAATACATATTATATATATATGCATTTTATATTATTATCATTATTATATATATTATTATTATATTATATAATAATACTATTATAATATAATACTCTATCCACCCACTATATATATATATATATATTTGGGATCGCTACACAAGCCATATACTAGCGTTGACCTTGGGATGGAATGATGATAGGATGAAAGAGTAAAAAAAGGAATAAAGGAAGGACTAGACATGGCATGGAGACCATGGCATGGAAGGAGGTAGGGGGCGTGTGCAGAAAAAATATGGGATCACTGTATGACCTAAGAGAATGGTATTGACATATGCGAAAAGGAGGAGGATAAAGTTGGAAAGGTGGAATAAAGTGTAACATAGGAATAATAAAAGGAATAAAAATAAAATAAAGAGTGATGGAGGTAAGGGGAGATCCAAGGGAGTAAGGACGTAAGCATAGGAGGAGCTGATTTTATTACTATTTTATTTTCATTACATTATTTTTGTATTATTATCACTATGGGGATGAGATGGAAAAGGAAAGGGAGGATAGACACAACACGGTATAGGATATGAAAGTATTTTGATCGCAAGGTGAGAAGTATGGGTAGAGGAAGGAAGAATGTAGTGTGGTGTATGCAAGGAAGAAGGAGAAGCATGAAGGAGGCTCAGTCTGGGGAAATGAAGGAAGAGAGGTAGAAGCATGGGACATAGGGGAAGGAAGAGATGTGGTAGGGGCCATTTAATATTGATGGAGGTAAGGTATTTTCAAGTGGTTACTTGTGGACACCCTTGTATTTTTTCTTCCTTGCTTGGCCCCTATACTACAGTTTTGTCATCTTTAGGAATGGAAAATGCCTCTCATTAAGAACTAATATATTTATTATGCCCTTTTTTACTTTGGGTGAAAAAACTTGCAAAATAAGGACATTTTTTACACTCTTCCCTCTTATATATTTTGTTTCAATCACATTTCCCAAATAGATAAAAAATTGTGAATTCATAAATTCAGATTTACATCCTACTCTATGTTACAACCATATAACACTAAATAGTGAATTATGTTGTGCTTAAACTAGGCTGAGGGATTGCCTATTAAAAAAATCATATACCTTTGATAAATTTCATTTATGTATATTTCTAAATATATATGTTTATTCATGTTATGATTACCACCAAGGATAAACTAACTTATTTTAAATCAACATTTTTATAATAGTGATTTTAGGGTGTTACATGCTTTATTATCTTATGTATTTGATTGGTGTAAACAATGATGGGTCATCATGCCTAGTTTTGATGGATATATACTATTACTGGTTAAAATAATGATATAAAAACATATAAATTATTTATTTACTCTTAAAAACCCTTCAAATATATTTTGGGTGCTATTTTTATGTATTTTTATTATATGTATTATAAATCTAATTTGGGGGTTTATAATATTCCACTAGCAGAATGTTCTTGTTGGCAATCTATTTTTTTCAAACTAATAAACAATTTGGATCTATGGAATCATGTGAAGGATTTAATGATGTCATACCTAGCTATGTGTAATCCAAGTCAATTCAAATTATGTTAATGAATGATATTCCTTCTTATTTGAACTCAATTGAGATAGTGTTTATTGGGTGTTAACTCCATAGTGTTAATTATAGTATGCTCAGATAAGCCCCTTGGGTTGAGCATCATACCTTGTCTAGACCACCATCTTATGTATTGGACATATTAGACCTTGATTTATGATGTAAATCAATTCCCTATAAAAATCCACTATGTACCTTGGAGATTAATCAAGCCAATTGGTTTGGCTGAGTGTTATGGCTTATGTCTCCTACTTGCTTTCTATATTTTTTGATGATTTTATAAATTCTATATTGATGGATCAGTATTGTGTGTACATTATGACCTTTCCTAAGTTGTTATTTACTAAAACCTTTTACCAAGCTAATGGTTGGGGTGGTAAGGGCCACAAATGGTTGGGCTCATAGGGCTGGTTTTGAGGGGTGTCCCTTTTGCAGTGTTCATCTCCTTTCTCATGGCTATTGTATTGCATATGGTAGGTTCCCTTGTTCATTCCTATTATCATATGTAGTTGGACCATTGGAATTTAGTTGTTTACTCTTTTATTTGATAGTTCATTTTATCAAATTATGTAGTTTTAAAATATTTTAAAGTTGAAATGTGGACATTATTGATTTTATGTGGACATCGAAGGCATTTTGAGGATATATTACTGATTCTTATTTAACTAACCATTTATATTTAATTATTGGTGTTAATTTTTTTTGGGCATAATTTACCATATGATCAAGAGTGTAGTTGTAATGCTTATGTTGTATTTTTGTATACACCTATTCTAGTAACATACTTGTGGAATATAGGTAGGCATGAAATTATAAAATTATTATTAATGAGATAGTTGAAACTATTGTTTCTATAAATTTGAATTCTAGGAAAAATAAAATAGTGTTGATTTAAGGTATGTTGGATAATATAGGGTTACATACCTCTAATGGATTTTTGTTTACCTATTAAATTTCATGACTAATATTATTAAGTACTCATGTATGGAATGGAATTTCATTTTAACATATGTACTTATCTCTTGTTATGGAATTTTATGATGATATCTAAAATGTAATATGAGATGTTGTTGTCTTGAACATGAATGGTAATATGATAGACTTGGTTTTTGTGATGAACCTATACATTAGTGATATTCTCTTTTTTTGGTATGTTATCTAGCATGTGAAAGTTCAATTTCTTATGTCATTAGAAGTTGATAGGAGATACCCTTAGTTGTAGCATTATACTAACCACATGGTCTTATTATGATTTCATGTTATAACACTATGTTGGAATTAATCAAATGTCAATGGTACCTCCTATCAATATTGATAGTTATGTTATAAATCATTATTGTTAGAGATAGTTATTATACCTATGTATAGTACCTTGATGAGTGGGATTAAGTCATAGTATCTCTTGTTGATTTATATTACTTATAACATATAAGGACTCCATGAATAATTGATGACAAAGGGATTTATTGGTTCAACTATATAGATGTAAACTCTATGGGCCATTAAAATAACAATAAATTACTGGTTACTCCATAATATTAATTTTGACTTGATAATTAATATAAATGGTACTTAACTAATGATTCTTAAACTGTGTGCCTTATGCTTCTTATACCTATTTAGCATATAGACTATATTGAGTTATGACATCTCTAAATTGTATCATGGTTTTTAAACACCTAGCCTTAACCTTTTATAATCATGATTGGAACTAATATGATGCAAATGGGTTATACAAAATAGTCTCTTATTCATTCAAGTTATATATTCTCATTATTTTATTATAGAAATGAATGACTATTAGACGTAATGCCATTTCACGTGAGCTTACATCCATTGCTTAAGAAATGAAGTAATTTAGGATAATGATGTTTTAATATGGAATCATATTTTTTAATATAGATTTTACCATTAATGGTGTGATGGTGTTTTGGACATATGTCATGTTTCCTAAAAGGCTAATATTTCAGATATTCTAATACAACTCTTGTTTTGGAAGATGTCTAAATTGTAATTAATGCTTATATGAGATTGAATCACCATGGATTGTGCTAGTAATGTGAATTATTAAAAATTAAATCTCATCATTATCAATGAACTACATGATTTACTTGGTGTTGTGACTTTTAAGCTATGAATAACCCATGTGTTGGTAATTAATATTGGGATGAGAATCAAAATTAGTAGTTTGGGGTAACCTTTCAATTGTCACTTGGCCTTTTAGTTAAATAATCTACCATGTAAATGATTAAATAAATTATAAATTTACTAAATAAACACTTGAGTTAGAGTACCAAACTTTCTTGGATGTGCTTAATTCATTTATGGTTGACATTAGTCTTATCTATTTTAGATAATTAGAATGTTGGTTGTGGGTGCTTGTTCTTACATACAATTGTTGAGATGCTCCATGCTAAAATATTTTCATGTAGTAGGACCCTTTTTTTATTCCATTATGTACTTTGATAGATAAATTCAAAAAACAATTAGGGTTATTTCATCACAGGGTTAGCTATGTGTGATTTTTCCACTCTTTAATTTATTGCATTCACCTGCATATGGTCTTTGTGATGCATTTCAGATTCATGAAATAATGTTGGAAATGATTCACTAGTATTCAATCTCATTACTACCCTCATGTTTGTTATTTAATTTATATTTCATCTTTGTATTGTATTGTTTATATATCTCAATTTATATACAATAATTAAATTATAAATATTTCATATGGGTTGATTTAATATTCCTAGGTTGTTACACAATTGTGTATGATTTTTTATGGAAATCCTATTCATATTTAGAGTGAATATGTATCTTGACTGAGTTTTAAACTTTATATATATATATATATATATATATATATATATATATATATATATATATATATATATATATATATATATATATATATATATATATATATATATATATATATATATATATATTTGAAATCATTATTAAGAAGATATAAAAATCATAATATTAGAACCGCATTTGTTCAAGTGAATATGTATTTGGAGAAATGGACCACATATTATTTTTTATTATGATTTTTCTTAAGATCCTTTAATCTCATTTGATTATAATAATATTGAATAGCATTTAGAATTATAGATTTATATTCATGATTGAATCATTTTTATTCTATTTACTTTATTATTATAAACTCATTATTCGAAAAGAATGTTTGTACATGATTTTGGGTTTTTATTATGTTTTAATTTGATTTTAGAGTGAATAGGCATAAATAGGCATCATTGATTAATTTGTTATGTGATTTTTTGAAGATGCATAAGATCATAATGCATGAGTAAAACACTAGATTCATTATCATTTGGGTTTGTTTATTTGTATAGAAATGACGTATGCATTATGTGTTTAATCCATTTGATTTTTATGTCAATTTTGAATTGATAATGTTTGAATACTAATTGTGTATGATTCACCTAGGTATTTTGACTTTGTAAATCATTCAAAGGGTTATAGATATTATAGGATTATGGTTCTAATCATTAACATTTGGTTTTTCATTTGAAATATTATTATAGATATATGATGACTACATACTTGTTGAATCCATGTTAAATGTGAATTCATGGATACAAAACTTTGAATATGTTGTATTAATAAACAAATGTTGAAGTTATTAAATGGCTAGTCTTTGTATTATTTTTTATTGATAATAAGTGATGTCTTTTACCTTGGTTCACAATTATAAGTCATTTTCAAACTTCATGCTAATATGTTGATCGAAATTGTGAATTCATATATTCGATCAAGTATATGTTTATTTGAAATTTTAAGGTGTGAATGAGTTTTCTTGGATATCATAAATGTATTTTTAACTTTTCTTTGAATGAAAATCAAAAAAGGAGTATAACAAGTTTAGATGGCTATTGTTTATTATGGTAAGGGAACATAGTTGGCTTTCTTACTTAACATTTTTCCTATTTTATATGAATGATAGGATTTCATATTTCTCAATATTATAAAGTTACAGAAGAGTCTTTGGATTAATTAATGAAGTTTTCCTTGAAAAATTATTTAAGGTTGCACTAGAATTACAAGTGTGTCTAAATTATGATTATGTTTATGTTTATACAATCATTTAATAATATTTAAATTAAAATGAAAACAATGTTTGAATTAGTAATACTCTACAATAGTGAATATAGATGGGAATTATTTATTTGTAAATAACTCATTACTTTTAGAATTATTAATGTATGATAATTGTGTTGCTTAGAGAACCTTGATGATGCATTATGGTAAGTGAAATATGTTTTTAAAAGGATTGTTTTAATGATCATGATTGTTTTTTAAGGAATTAAATTTAATTCTTGTTACATTTTAGAGTGTAGTTATGGTTTCTAGAGTTTTACATATTATTTGTGTTTTTTTTTATTTTGAAAACAAATTAATAACATGGATTGTATAACCTGGTTTATATAATATGATTATTATTGTGTATTTTATGTGACAATCTAATTAGGTGTAAAATTAATTTTCTTTATTTTATTAAAATATTCCACTATGAATCAAGGACAAACAAACATGAGATATAATAAAAATATTGTCTTGTAATATTATGAGATTCATCATTATAACCTCTCATGGTTGGAGCTAAGTTTCATGAAATTACATTAAATTAATTTCATTAGTTTAACTTACTTTCTTATATTGTTTTATTATGTCTATCATACATAGATAATTTATTAGAGGGAAGTTAATAATAATTACCTAAATGAAATTTCATTCAAAGGAGATGTGAAATAATGAAGGGTTATTAAATTCATGTTAAAATCAATGTTTTATATGATCATACTATTATTTATAATTAATGTAATAATAAATTTCTTTTTATTTTGGTGTCATGACCCTAAGACCAAAGTAAAACTAATTTTGGTTAGGTAACATTAAATGTAACTTATCCATTTACTTCTTTAAGTTTTGAATTGTTTTTTTAATAACTCTAATCTTGTAACACTTTTTCTAATATTTATTTATTATAATATAAAGAGTAATTATTGTGCTACTTCATGCCTATGAAAATGTCAGAATATGTTGATGAGCTTAACTTATAATGGAAGGTATGAATCATTTTATTATAAAGGTAATGGGATTAAATTTAGTTAGTCATTATTTTTATGTAACCATGACTATATATGATATATATATTTCAAAGGATTAAAAAAAATCTATGTAAGTGGTTAGAATGGAATGATATAATCATTCATTAGTATACATGATTTAAGTTCATGTGTTTTATGTACTAGATTGGAGATCATATTATATAGAAAATATGTCACAGAAACCAATGTTTTTTTTTATAAAATCCAAACAATAATAAAAACAAAATTTTTTGCCTAGAGTTTATCATAGAAACACGTAATGAGATCCATAACTATGTTAAAACTACCACGGGAACTAGACCAAGTTCATAACCCATCAATGACTTCATTATGAATAATTTTAACCACTTAGTATTTGGGTAGAAGTGTTCCAATGTGGTTTTATCCACTCACCTTTATCCATGTACTATGTTATGGCCTTCCTAATAGAGTCATTAATTATTTATACCCTTACTCAGGTACTAGTGTAGGCTAAAAATAGCTACTACCTCATGGGTTATTTAGAAAATCTTAGCAAACAGTGGTAAAGTAAGATCAAATTCAATATAATAATCATTATACTAATATTAATTAAGTAATATTTACTAATTCACAAGAAATATACAAAATCAATGCCAAAAATTGGAACACCTTTTCATTTCTTATGTGAATTGATGCATGAGGTTTGAAATGAAATGCTTGAGGAAGTGTGAAAGCTTCATGGTATGTTTCAACAACCATGATTAATTTATACATAGGAACACATTACCATTCTAGAAGAAGAGTACAAGATCATGATAAATCATGCCCAAGGATTTTATATTGACTTAGGTTAGATTTACATTTCCCATTATCGATATGAGTGCTACACAATTTCAATAAAATTGATACATATTAATAGTCTCATAGACTAAATGTATTCATGTTAAGTCTTGATTCAATATTAGTGTTAAAAATTTTCCCTTGTCTTAAATCCATGATGTTAGCCTAAGAATTATTTAATTACTTAATTTTAGAGCTTACTTGTTCTTAAAATTCAAAGTAGATTATTATAGTAAATATATAATTTGACTAACTTTTTCTATCATTAAAGGATATGAACCATCTTGTTAAAAGTATTTAAATGTCCTTTTACAAACATGAAGCATTTGATCCTCAATCACAATATGCTTTATCTAGGAATAACCATACCATTTTTAAAACCTGCCATGAAGTATTTTATTGGAAAATTACCTTCAACATATATGTAAATTTAAAATAATCTTAATGTAATTTAATCTCAATGATTTATTTAGGAGTTTCCTATAATAGTTCACTACACTTAACAATCCTTAATAATTTAAAAGTGAAATTATTATATTTTATAAGACATTTTTGAGAATATGTATACATTTTTAATTTATTAAGTAATTAACCCATCTTAATCATTATCATACATTTTATCAAGTTATTACAACTCACATAAGTATTATACTAAATATA
The DNA here is from genome assembly GCA_037957365.1 of Torreya grandis. Lineage (NCBI taxonomy): Eukaryota > Viridiplantae > Streptophyta > Pinopsida > Cupressales > Taxaceae > Torreya > Torreya grandis. The sequence goes on from JARHVA010000903.1 coordinate 477,599, forward strand.
ATATATTCAATTCACTAATTATAATATAAGGATTTTATTTTACTAAACTTTATAGTTATAGTCTAATGTATTTAATGAAGTCTCAAAATTTTCATTAGTAATAAATCTCTCAAAGATGTTGGTATAGTACATAATGATTCAAAAATTCCTTTAAAACCTAAATTTAAACCACATCAAAATATTATATTACAATTCTTATCATAAGTAATCTTGCTCAAAGAATAATGTCAGTTAGCATTTAAAAGATTTAGGTTAATTATAATGTAATCAATCAAAGTAAATTTTCATAATAATATTAAATTTTACAAATGATTTCTAAAATATTTACTTGTATCTTAAAATAACCAAGTAATTTAAAACCATAATACCAATAATGTACAAGTACAACCAAAGACATAAATACAATTATAGATCATGAGTCAATAAAAGACAAATATCATATAAAAACTCACAATGCTACATATTTATAGTCAAATCTATCAACTGCTTATTCCAAATAAGTGTTTATCTACTAGTACAATATTCCATTGGTAATCAAATGATTAACTACTATCATATCATGAACTAAACTTACATGATAACATACATATCTTTGTATCAATTACAACTATAATAAATAAAAATAATTACAACCATAAACAATTCCACATTTTTAATTCATCTATATCCAACCATCACAACTCATAGTAAGAATAATAAATGAAATCATTGCATGAAAACCAATAGAGATAAACCCACCTTACCAATCCCAATGAGCCAAACCATAAGTGGCCCTATACCACTACAATCATCAATTTCATATGGATCAGGGTAGTAGAGAAATAGTGGAAAAATGATAATGAAATGAACTAATATTGAAAACATTCAACAAATGATCAATAGATAGAAAATGAATGATGTAAATTAACCACCTAGATCAATTAGCTTGGTACCTAATTATGACTAAAGATCACTTTTTGAAGTTATTTATTTATATTCCATATTATATTCAAGACTATAATATGTCTCATAAATCCTTATTATATAATTTATTTGGAAATATTATTCACATGCCATCTTAATAAATATTAATGATTTAAAATTAAACTCATAAAAAGAAGATAATAATTCTAGCTAATTAAAATTAGTAAATTAAAAACTTATGTAAAGATATAAGTCACATTTTTTTTACTGAAATAGACTTTACCAATAATAGTAGAATCTTAAATATCAACTATAATGATTAACATAATTATAACCCATACAAATAATCAACTAATCAATGTTTTTATACATAAGTAGACTTAATAGCGAACTAAAAAAAATTCTAACATCATTACCAAAATTATGCCACTAATTCAAACATGATTTCCACAAAATCAAGTGAACCAAATAATGTCCCAATAATATAACAAAATCCAAACAAAATATGTAGACAAAATAAAAATAATAAATTATTTATTTTTCACAAAACCCTATGAATCAATTTGAACTCCCATGGAGACTGATTATATCATTTCCCCCAATTTATGGCCATGGTATAAAATAGCCAATAGTCTAAAACCTGTTTATTATTTTATAAACCTGACTACATCCAATTTAGGGTTTCTGAAATATAAAACCAAATTACATACCCAACATAGTAAAAAAAATCCCATCCATAACCATTCAAATAATGGATTCATAAAACAAAAAACCTCAGTAGGGTTTGAATTCATAAAACCAAATATAATCAACAAAAATTCACTAAAAAAAATTTAGCCTCTTATTTTAAATAAAATGACTTCACCGTGGTATAAAAAATATCCACCAAGTAAAAACATATACGTAATGAGTATACACGCATAAAAAACCATATAAAAAAATAAAATAAATGTAAATATCAATCACAATGCACTATATGTATCCTTTATACCATGGATGAGTCATCAATGACCGCCATGCATCCAAAAAACTAAAAACCTTGACCCTAGTTAGGGTTTTATCCCAAAACACCATAACATAGGCAAAAATAATGCCAGTGTTTATGGCTAAAACCTTAACTTGTTATTCCATTAAAAAGCCATTTTAAAAAGCAAACACATAATTTTAAAAACATTACTTACTTGGATTCTATAATTTGACCATAGAAGAAAATTTATCTTCTCTTCCAATCTCTTAAAGTTCTATAAAAAACCAACACCCAAAACTCAGATGAATTAAACATAACTATTTGAATAATATATGACAAAATAAACCCAAGTTAACTCTACTCAACTCCCACATGGACATAAAGATTAATGATTCAAACTACAATTAAATCTCCTAAAAAACTTTATGTAAAAACTATATTACATTCCCCTTGGTAACCATGCCAAATTTTTTGCAAGAGTCTCCCCCAGGCATAGAGTTCTTCAAAATGACTGAGTCTAAATGAACCAAATAAAACCTAAAGAAACATCTATACTGATTTTCATGGTAACTCAAACCATTTCCATAACTTTAAATTCATATGGCATAACAAACATACCAACTAATTACCAATGCCCTGAAGGTGAGTCTAACATCGAAGAACCTAAGCATATGCCCAAGACAAACTTGGCTATAAAAAACATGCCAAAAAATAAGTAATGATGATATTCATTCAATTATTAAACATAATTCACAAGCATTTCCATAATTTCCTATAACTATAACATAGTTTTTTAAAAATAATTAAGTAAAACAACATTAAGATAACCAAGCAAGGTAGTAAGATGTCAATAATCAAAATGAATGAGAATACACAAGATCAATAAATGATCAAATAACCTATTGATGTTGACAGTCATGGAGTTAATAAAAAACATAAGAAATTAGAGTGACAAAAATGGTGATATTAACAAGAGGATAATAGTTTCCAAACTAATTATTACACAATAAAGTTAAAAATCTTGCAATCAATAACATCAATTAAAATGATGTTTTCACAAACATCAAAACTGACTAAAATCAATTAATAATGAAATTGAACACAAAATTATAACATAAAACACTTAAATTAAATAAAAATAATGAATAAATCAACAAGCTCAAACTTTATAATATAATTCAGTATTTCATTTATCCATGTTAATTCTCTATGTTTTCCTAATGCTTAGGTCTAAACACAACCTATATCAAGTACTTGTCACTTCAGTAAAAAAATAAATTATTAGTAGTATATATACATATAAGTATAATAAATTCAATAATAAAATTTAAATAAGTAATAAATCAGTATGCATTAATAAAAAATATCCAATTTTGTAATGAAGTGTAATCCATAATTATGTCAATAATTATAATAAAAATGTATCAATGTAGATAATAGAATTTTAAAACCATAGTAAATCAAAAAAATATGTCTCGAATAATTCATATCTAATCTATATCACCAAAAATGAATTAAATATAGGTCAATTAGGGTCATGACATGAAAGTATTTTATTGATTATTAATATATTTTTTTAGTATTATTTAAATGTTATAAAATAAAGAAGAGTGGAATATGTAGAAACCCCTATACCCTTTTTCTATAAATTTATTTTTAAAAGGATACTCACTTAAAATTGCATCTTGTTAATTTGGTTTTATCATTAATAGAACCTTGGGAAAATAACTAGGTTAAAATTTATAAGAGTGTGTTGGCATGCTTATACATTTTGAGTTTTGTATTCTAAAAGGAATTAAACACTTTCTTATAGGGCACACTTGAGATGGATTAAATTTAGACAAGTTATAATTTTTAATATTTTAGTGGTCTATTGTTAAGTTCAAGTTTAAATACAACAAGAGACTCTTGGTGTCAATTAGTAAAAGTAGTGTATTAGTGCACTTTGTTTTACTCTATTTAAAAATGGGTTTGTTGCATATTTATGGTGGATTTCACCCATATAGTGCCAAAATTTTGATATGATTTGGATGATTTATGGAAAGAAGTGTTATGCCACCATTAAAAAATATATATCTTTTTTGTTTGAAGCAAAAAAACAAATATAAACCTCTAAGAACTTGTTTAATACCTCATATTTCCAATCAAATTATGAATTATAAGATGAAATAATACTATGTGTAAAAAAACATGAGAATAAATCAATCCAAAAAATACCGGTAAAGATAGGATCATAGTCACTTACTATGATATTTAGAGTCCTATGGAGATTATGAATGATATCTATAAATAATGTTGTTAATGTACCTACTACAAATGGATTTAATAATGCATAAAACTGGGAAGATATTTTTTATTTTATCCATAACAACCATGATGAAAATTTTCTTTTCATATTTTGGTATCCCTATGTTTTACCCTAATTTGGCATTACAATAATAGTAGGATAAAAAATAGTATAATAATTCATTTAATAGATGTGGATTTTGATCATACATCTAAATTTAAAACACTAAGACTAATTTTAATGATTTAACAAGTGGAATATACATAATAACTACAACAAAGGGATGGATACTTCACTTTTGTAATTTATTGTTTAAAAATTAATGTATTATGAAAATGGAAAATAAAATAAATTAGGCATGTGATTCATATGGATTCATAACTATGTTTATTTTTATGCAGGGTTAGTTATTTAATTTCAATCTAAGCATTGGTTATAAATAGTGACCTATATTCATTTGTAGTGAACTATGCCAAAATATGGGTCTATGACCATACGACCACATTTTCATGTCTCTAATATGTGTGTGTGTGTGTGTGTGTGTGTGTGTGAGAGAGAGAGAGAGAGAGAGAGAGAGAGAGAGAGAGAGAGAGAGAGAGAGAGAGAGAGAGAGAGAGAGAGAGAGAGAGAGAGAGAGAGAGAGAGAGAGAGAGAGAGAGAGAGAGAGATGTAAAACCCTATTTTTTTACATAACTCCATAAATTAACCTCCTTTACCTTGAAACCTTAGCTGTTATTGTGAGGGATATAAACTTTAAAAACACAAGAAAGTGTAATGGGTTTATTTGACCCCATTCACCCATGTTGATGATTTATACCTACCTACATATATGATACTTTAAGGAGGAAAATAAATCCATAAATAATTATCCAAACTATGGTGATTTTTAAATTGTGGTCCTTTTTTAAATTAATGAAAACAATTATTTTGATTTGATATGTGAAAATGCTTATTTTTACTTTTATTTAGTATGCTTAATAGATGGATTATAACTACTCCTAAAGGCTTATTTACAATTTTGGAAGGATAGACATATTTTATCAATGGCTAGTAGTGTATGGATATATACTAGATAAGTGACAAGTCCCATATCAAATGAGGCCATTATTTTTATATGTATAAGTTCAATTAAGTAATTTTTCATTCTAGTGACATGTTAGGCATATGGACTAACCCTAACAATATATTTGATTTTAAAAATTAGTTATTGCTAGGAGAGAGTTAGTACTAATAGGCTCAGGTTAGTATTGACTGGTGATACTCACCAAGTCTAAAGTTAGTAACCCATGTGTAGGAAAGCTAAATTGATTTTATGGGGATAGTTTATAATATAGTATATAGATTTAAATAAAATAGTAAGGATATTGTATGTTTCTGTTAGTGGAGAATAAGTATCAACCTCATAAGTTATCATGTTGCTATGATAAAATAATGGGTTAGGGACATTTGTTTTTTTTAAGTCATGTATGGTAAATGTATGTAAATATTATCATTTTTAAATAGTTAATACCATATTTTAGTATCTATAAATTCAAAAAATAAAAATTATATTAAAGGAATTTGTAGATTAAATTTGAAAGTTATACCTAATTTTATGCAATACACTTTTTATTTGGTAGGAAACTCCAATTTTGAAGGTAAATCAATATAAAAAAGATACAATAAACATATAATATTAAATTTCCATAGATTTAATGTAATAAAACTCCTCCCCAATTCTAATTATAAATCTCCAAAACTTAGTTTATACAATGATACCCTAGTATGCATGAATGTGATTGAAACTCTACTTGTCACCCCTTCCTCCTCTTCACTCATTTCTCATTCCTCATCTAATTGGTTCAATGAGCCCAATAAGGTATGGAATTATTTTAGATAGAATTGACACTCTGAGCCTATGCATATAGATTAGTTTTTAGTAAACTATCTACTTGTGCCTACATTAGAAGCAAATGATGGTTCTATTGGTTATGTCTAGTCTAGGACCGAATACTCTAGGGGTTAGGATGTGATGGATATGGAGGATGAAGCTAGGAAAGATTACAAACACCCAAATCTAAGATCCTTTTCCAAATATGTCACTTAAAATATTAATCTAAGAATAGATCTCAAACTCATCAATCCTACATCTCTTGACCCAGTGGTGATTTTGGATGAGGAGGATTCTAAGAAAGTGATCCTATCTAAATAATTATTCTCATCCAAAGGTGTCATCTACAAATTCTTGGATTACTAGATAAAAATTCAATATGTCCACGCTTGGATCTCAAAACAATGGAAACCCTTCCTAATACGTGATTTTGATATATACCCTCATGCAAAAAGTTTATTTATTATTAGTTTTTGCAATATTAAGGAAAATGAAAATATTCAAAATCATTTTTGGTGTTTTATTCACCACCCCTTAGTAATAAAATAATTATCCCCTACCTTTAATCCACTCACTAAACCACTTAATGTAAAACCCATTTTGGTTAACTTATCTCATCTCCCTCTTTAGTTTTGGATAGAATCAAGCTTGAAAGATATTGGTAAATCATTGGGTGAGTATCTAAAAATTCACCTAGATATTGATTATTTCTCATACACTACTTTTGTCAAGATTCTAGTGAATATTGATACCCCTAATAATCTTCCTAAAATATCACTTTTAAAGTTGTATTATGTTTTTAATCTCAACCCCTTAACTATGAAGGTTTGATATTTCATGGTCTTAGTTATTTTAATGTAGGAAATATAACCAAATACTATAGTTACCCAAATAAATAAGTGTTATTATTGGTGGAAATATTCCCTTCCCTCCCTCCTATAGGTTTTATTTAAAGTTGAAGGGTTAGCTTATTATGATAGTGATGATTATTCATCACCTTCAAAGGATCTTGAATCCCTTACTCTAAATGAGGACCTTAAAATTCCATTTTACTTTGAATATGAACTATGAAAGGATTTCATATATTTGAAGAAGGCTATGAACTCAATTATCCCTTCTGCTTAATCCATATCCTTTGATGAGAACCTAAAAATTGACTTATATAAATTAGAATCAACCTATGTTATAGGAGAAGAAGATAAATCTCAACCCTTTGTTTCAATTTAAAACTCCTTGAAATTCCAGATGTTGTAGAATACAATGGTGGACTAAGGTTCAAAAAATGAAAAAAAAGGTATAAAATCAGTCGTTCAACCCTCATGTATGTCCCTCTACTTAGGGATACATTGAGCTAAAGCTAATGACCCTTCACTAGAGGGGCATCTGAGGAGATTTAGAGAAGATAGTTGAAATAATTTTAACCTTGATTTAAGTTTTTTGGAAGATTACCCAATGGTAACTATGTTCTTAGAGGAAGGTAGTGCTTATTATTTGGTGAGATCTAATTTGGTAGATGATGAGATGAATTTTCATGGTTGTTGGCTAGGAGATTACTATAACAACTCATATGTTATGTGTTATTTATTTCCCCCTTTTTTATAGTAGAGGTATTTCTTTTTAACATTAAAGGTATATCTCTTTCTCCTTTGTAAAAGGTTTTGGGACATTTCAAATCTTTAATTTAACCCTATCTAATAAAAACATGTACATATATTGAAATATGAAATTTGAACTTGAATTTTGAAAATTAAGAAGCAATAAAATAGTACACCCATGTGTTAGTGAAAACCATATCTCTATTGTAACATTATGAAGATGATTTTTCAGTGTTAAAGCATTGGAAAAATGTTATTTTCATTAAATAATATAGAGATTGGTTTCTCTTGTTTAACATGGGTAAATTGTGGGTGATTAAACCCTATTTTATTATAACTTTTAAAATATTTAGATTGGGATGAAAAAATGACAAAAAACTCATAGATGTGAGGATTAGTATGCAACATACTAACCCAAATAATTACTCAAAAAATAAAGGAGAACTAAATGATGCATTCACTTGAATCATCCATTTTAGATGGATTATAGAATCAATTATATATTTTCACTCAAGTTTGATCCATATGAAAAAATACATGATATAATATAATGAATATTATTCATACCCCATAATGACCCTATATTCAACTGTATGTTTTTTATCAAGTCATATAATATTATATTGATGTATAATAAATAAATTTCAAAAGAGATTGGATAATGTTCATTCCCCTATCATGACCTTAGTGTCAATAAGTGTTAAGTGTAATGAAAACCATTTGGAATTCAACTTGTAAAATATACCATCATGTATGGATAAGAACTAATATCATGACCCATGAATCTAAAAGTGTGTATATGTGCATGAACCAATATAATGTTTCATGAATCAGTAAAAGTGATATTGAATGATATGCATTTATATGTTGAATCTAAGAACTTGTATCTCAAACATTTATATATGTGGAAACCTATAGTTCATTTCACCATAATCTATGTATACATGCCTAATCATATTGAATTAATTGTGTATGAATATGTAATAAAGTCTCTATAATGTGAGTGCATATGCATGGAATATTCCCCTTTAATCTAAATTGATGTGCTAATATATATTGTATAACTAAAATCATCAGATATATAAACAATTCTCAATTAGGGTTTTTTTAAGGCCCCTAGGAAAAATACCTATGTAAAATTCTAGTGAATATTGAAAATTATGTTTTGAATTCTTGGTGAACTAAAGGGAAATTTTTTTTATCATGAAGTTGAATCTTAGGTGTCACTAAAAACAAATTCAAGTGCCTCTGTCTAGACCCTGTGGATACCTTCTAGACCTTATGGACATCATTCAGACCCTGTGGATGGTGTTTAGACATTATGTATGGTGTAAATATCATGTGGATTATGATTAGACCTTATGGATAGTGTTTATACCCTATGGATTCTATAATACATACTTTGGATGCTATGAAACATGCTCTAGATTCTCATTTCAGAAATGGAAAAAGGTCATAGTCAATAACTTTTATCTTAAAATTTATTAAATATTTTAATTCCTATTGAAAAATTAGATAAGTTAAAAAATTTAATCATATTTATCTAAATCCTTATGCAAAATTTATTATCATTTTAAGTTATATATGATGACTAAAGGCTCTAGATGGTGACTAAAGGCTATAGATGCTCAACCAGAGGCTCTAGATGCCTTAGGATTTGGTCAGGAATCTAGAGTGTCTATTTGGTCATTCAAATATTTTGGTCTCTATATAGAGACTTTGGTTAGGTTTTCAGAGGCTTTGATCACTATTGAGATCCTTTGGTTAGCCATCTAGAGCATCTAGTCATCATCTAGGACTACAAATGAACATAACTTTTGCATATAAATTCGAATCAAGATGATTCTTTTTTGAACTTGTATAATGTCTTGAGGGGAATATAAATATGTAATAAATTTTAGGATAAAATATATCCATGATTAATTTTTTTTATATTTTTTATATGAGCATTTAGAGTGTGTATTCTATTGTTTAGAGTGCGTAGTCTATCATCTAGAGTGGGTAGATAGGCATCTAGGTTGTGTCCACATATATTGGTGAAACTATGTGGAATGTCCTTCATGACCATGGTTGTTTGTACTCATAATTAGGTAATTATTTGTAAATTGTAGGCAAGGTGACTATAAATCTAATTTACAACCCAAAAATTTAGGTGACCTAATGCTCTTTACTGGTCAAAAAGATCAAAAAACCCAAATTTAGGAAAATAGAATATTCAAGAATTATCAAATATTTTCCAAAAAAAATTATTATTAATCTATAAAATATTTATTATGAAATTATTTTATGCTCATTGAGTCATATGTATATGTGATAATCCCAATGTAATCCCTCCATTTGATATGATGAATCTGTCATGTAACCTACTCATCTCAAATGAAAAGTTAACTATATCATTTCATGTGTAAATATAACACCATGTAGAATTATTTGAACATGTGGAAAGTATGTCATCATGGTAATTTATATGTAAATAAATGAATTATGTACATATGTAATTAATTTAATATTAGCGTCACATCAATATATATTTATCAACAAAAATTTCAATATTAACCATCATTGGAAATATAATTGAATAAGTATCCACCATACAATTTCATGATATGTATCATGACACCACTTAATGTCAGCAAGTTCAATAAGATCAAGAGTTAGTGTCACATATAATTCCAAATGAATCATACAAGGGACATGAATATGTCATAAAAAATGTCAAGGGCACACATAAGGGACATAAATATATCATAAACAAGGCCTATGGGGCACATAAAATAGATAATCACAAAGTATCCAAACATGAATAAGAGTAACAACATCAATTAAGTAAGAAACAAGTAAAGACTAGTCTACACCATTTATATGTATCAATGTCACATAATAGTATAATAACTTATACATATAACATTGTGTATGATATGATTAACTATAAATACATGTCTAAGCAATATATAGCTCAACATGGTATACATTTATAGAAAGAGATAGATTATAAAACATTTTTCTTTTAAAGATGCCCCTAGTATCAATTTGTCTACTGGGTATAGTAAAGAGTTAGCCTTCCTATTGGAACCTCAAAATGCACCTATTGAATTAGGTGCACCGAGTGTCCTGGAAGGAAACTTAAGTTAATTTCATCCTCATCTTTTATGATTGTTTTTGGGATAGTCCAAGGCTTTAGTCATAGGTGTTGGGCTCCATGAGATAACCTACTTGAAATATATCTCCAAGATATTGATTTATATCACTTGAGGTTAAATACATATTTATACTCACACATGGTTATCTATACTACCTATTATAATTCAATGAATCTTCCAATTCATCAAATTAGTTCACAAGTTATAAATAAATGGGTGTGGTCAAAGATATCATAGAAACAAAAAAAATAAAGGAATGGTAATGTATAAGAGAGAAAGGTCTCTAGGAGAGTAAGAGATGATTAATATTAAAGACCTACATGTGTGTCTAACTAAGGTTTACCGCTATATGCCAATTTTCACATGATCTCTAACTTTAGCCACACATGGAAATAACTCTAGTGAAAAAAAATATCCTAGATTCCAATAAATCTTTCTAAAAATTAACACATACAAGACTATTTATAGTGACACACATGTTGATACTAATCTAAGTGAAATAAAAATAAATATGAAACTAATTGAGATAACTTGTTTCCCATCCTAGGTATTACATATATTTTATAAATACACATATTATATCCTATATCATTAATATCATTAATTTTTCCATAGTAAATTGGAATATATTTATAGGATAAAACACATTGAGATAAAAATAGATAATGTATTAATCTTTTAGTGTTTTAATACAAAAGTTCATACATTTATAGTGAGCTAAAAATTAGCATATATAGAGACAAGATGGGATCTACCTTCAAATATCATGAAATCCCACTCTTAGTCATAATGACATCCCATGCTTGAGTTGGATGGTATGTAATATCATGATGGGATAAAAAATCTTGACATATTTTTATCTATATCCATGTGATTATGAATCTATATTACATGAATAGTCTCTTAATCTTTTTTATTTCAGTTAGGATATAATAGGGGCCAATGTGGACATCTCTAGGTTGTTTAACTAATATTAGGTTGATAGTGATTGATGGATGGTCAACACTTTATACTCTATGTGAACATTTATATCTATATATATATATATATATATATATATATATATATATATATATATATATATATATATATATATATATATATATATGTATGTATATATATAAAACACTCTCTCTAATCATATCATTCCCTTCAATATGAAATTTTATCTTAAGTTATTAATACCATCTTCATCATAGTCCTTACTAAGGGGATTGTCTCTATCCTTCTCATTAATGATCTAGGAAATAAAGACTCTAGAGCTATTTAAAAATTTAAATATGTGGTGATAATAAAAAAACATTAAATTTATAAATGTTTTATAGGATTGAAGGATAGGTTATAATATCTATGAAAAATTGTGTATCACTGAGTCATCCAAAGGATCTAGATTTACAGCCAAAGATTTGATGTAATCTACAACCTGGTTTTATTCTCTAGGAATAGGAATGATGTTGAAGTAATTAAATACTTATATCAAGTTCCATGTTCTATTTTTATATTTAATCAAACAGTAAAATTTCACTAAATTTTACTCTTAACCTAATTGAATACTAATTCATAATCCCCAACTTATTTTATTTCTTTTACTTTGTGTTTTAGCAATAGCTACAAACTTAAAATCCATGCTCCATATTATGTGAGGTTATTTGTGCAAGGGAAATCTAACCTATAGGAAACAAAATTTTATTTCCATTTTAGGTAAATTAAGAAAATTGAAGCCCCAAAATCTTGTTTAGAATGGGCCCCATATAAGTATAGGGACCATAAGTCTAACAATCTATGGTTTTCATCAGTTTTACCTTTTCTATTTTATAAATAGTTGGTAAATTTTGATGTCATAAGATACTATTATTATATTATCATTGAAAACATTCTATTTTTTAATCATATGTTCCATACTATGATCTCTATCAACATGTATTTTATTTTCTATTCCACTCTATAAAAGCCACACATGTGAGAATTTTTTTGCCAAATACCCATTTAGTGTTCTGGGCCAATTATTACTAAGAAACATCCTATAATATTATGATATCTATACCAATTTAATTTACATGAAATATTATAATATGGTTTTAAATTATATATACATGTGAACATTAAATATATTTCATACCAGTTCAAACTTGGATTTTTCTAATCACAAATTCTAACAAGCAAGACATTTATCGGGGCCCTCAAGTCAACTAGACAATTGTCTAAGTTCTTTCCAAACAATTAAAATATGAGGAATAATGGATAAAGATAAACCTTATTATTATGTATGATAATGTTGGTGTGCATAGTATAGTTCTTGGTTGGGCTAGTTTGTCTATCAAGTAATTTTATAGTTCTCTTTACCCAATAATATAGGCAAGATCACATAGTATGGTATTTTCCTTGATATTATTCATGCCATATACTATGTTCTAGTTCATCTTGATACATATATGTTGTGATTAATTGTGGATCTTGGGGGTACTATTTTTTATAGGTGGGTAATCATTCCTTGCTTTATGATTAGCGGGGTTGCACCATTATTAGGCAGAATGGATTTACTAAGAGGTTATTTTTGTGTCCAAATCTTGAGGGTATATTTTTTAATTTTTTACTACTATAAATAATGTAACTTATTGGTGTCTTATTATAATTAATTATCCTCATATATTGAAAACTCAATGGTTTATTATACCATACTATTACTTGGAAATCTTTAAGCATTAAGAGCATTAGAGTATTTAGTACTATTTGAAGCATTTGGACTACCTCGTATTATTCTATATCTCTTTGAAAGATGTAAAAATCACTAAACAACTCAATGTATTAAATATCCCCATGATGAGATATTAAATACACATGATACTAGTTTGGTAGAGTGAAGTAACAGATATTGATCTCCATAAATTTATTAGGTAAGGGATCTCTTTGGTTATTAGAATGACTATAGGGAAAATTTTATATATGATAGGTGAATTTATGGTTGTAATTTTCACTGCCAATGTTTCCAACCTATCTCTATAATCCTAATAATTAATTATTAAACTTATAAATCATGTATTGTATAATGTCTAAATTATTTTTATTAGACTTTGTTGCTATGCTTTAGATGTTGTTTATAACAAAAATCAATTTTTGACTATGAGCTTAAGGAGATACTTCACCATTGAATGGGAAAATAAAACAAAAGTTTTTATTATGTGTATCATGTATCAATAAGATATGATTAGTCACTAACATAGGATATGACATCAACATGTTCTAGTTAGCACTAAATATAGGATTCAAGGGGGGAATTCAGAAGTATATAGGAGATAGACATTTCCATTTGGAATTTAGTATATATATATATATATATATATATATATATATATATATATATATATCTAATTTTATACCTTCAAAATATGATATAGGTATGTCCAAAATAATGGGATCTATACATAATAGCATTGTTATCCAAGGATCCAAGGTATTCTTGTACATTTTCAGTGCCAACTAGGCATATAGTCTATACAATGAAATGAAATTGATATAAATATTTGGGAATATAAAATTTTAAGTCCTAATGACCTCAATTGATTCTATTTTAATGTTTGTTAACTGTTGGTATAGGATGCTAGGATCAATGTCTTGTCTAAATTGATCTAGGAAGGTATTGCTAAAATCCTCCCATCCTGTGATGGAGTTATTATGTAGGTTAAAGAACTAATCATAATTAACATCCATCAAAGTGAATGGGAAAATATTATGAGATACATTTTAAGTTTTAATGTTAAGGATCCTGATGGATGTCCAATAGGAAGATACATATTCCTTGACAGTGTATCATCGATTAGGTGTGAATCATGAGAGGTACATCTCATGATTTCTAGATGGGTCATGAATAAGTCTAGGAATGTTGATATTAGACCTATCTAACCATACCATGTGTATGGTTTAATGAAATAAATATGATAATTTGGGGTCTTGGTCTTCCTTTATTATACCTAATCCTTCTATAAAACTACATGGATGAAATTTATAACTAATTAGGTACAAGTATTGATCTAGTGATCTTCATAGGGAAATATAAGTTATTTTTGGGTCAGATAGTAGTATGATTATTTCATGCAGAGTGGGTGGGTTCCATCCTCATATTACTAGTTTTTTTATTGACCTTCCATTTGGGACCTCTAAATGCAACTATTGAATTGGGTGCACTGAGTCACCTTGGAGGAAACTTAAGGGACTTTCATCCTCTCATTTCATTAATGTTTTTTATATAATTGAGGGCATGAGTTTTATATATTATGATCCATGAGATAAAATTATTTTAATAGATCCCTAAAAGATGCACTACTACTACTGAAGGCTCAATCCCTATTTATACTCACACATGATTCTCTATAATACATATTACAATTAAACATGTATTCCAATTTAAAAACTTAGTTAATAATTTATAAATAAATTTTAATGGTAAAATATATAAAATAAACAACAAAAGAGGAAGGAAGGGTAAGGCAGGAGAAAGAGGTTTCTGGGAAAGTGGGATAATATCAATACTATGGACTTGAACATGTGTCAAACTATAATTTTACCTCTATATTTTAATTTTCACATGAAATTACACTTAATCCACATAAATACAATAAAATATGTTGGATTATATTAATTATTTATATAAAAAAACACATAAAAGACTTTTACTAATCACACATAGGCTCATAATTATATAAATGAAATAAAAAGATCAAATAAACTAGTTAGAATAACTTGTTGTACATATTAACTATTACATATTTTGTATGAAGACATTTATTTGAGTTAATAACATTAATATATTTAATTTTTAAAAAATACATTGGAATTCATTCATAAGATAAAACACACTAAGATAAAAATAAAACTTGTATTAATATTTTAGTGTTTTACTACAAAATTTCCAGCATTTATAACAAGCTACAAAGTATAATATAAAGAGATGAGATGGGTTATTCATTAAAATATAATATAATACCACACTTTACCATAATGTACCAAAATATTTTAAACCTCAATCATTAAAATGATGCTCTCAAAAATTGACAAAGAAGAGAGAGAATGTCCCAAAGTTTTGATAACACACCCCTAGGTTGGGACCATGATAATATTCAATTTGAGCTTGATGGGGGACCATTTAATATATAATTAATGGAATGTTAATGAGGTATAAATTATTTTTACACCAATCTACCCTCATGATTAAGATTTGATGTATTGATAGGTGAGTCTTGGAAGAGCACCTCTACTTGAGTGAGCAATCTATCATGTGCTTTGAGAGAGGATTGAAAGGATACCTTTACCTCTTTGACTTGGATGATGATTATTTCCAATGTGTGAAAATATATCGGATGGATTAAGCTCTATCTCTCTTGGAATTTTACACCTTATTATTTATTACTTCCTCAAAGTGGTCTAGGTGGACCCTAAATTCGTTAGGGCCAAAAAAGATGCCATTTAAGCAAAAGAAAACTATGATGTTAATTTATTTGAAGTATGTAAGGATTGGATACCCATTTTTTAAAATGCATAAATGGTGGATTATATATCACTAATCCAATATTATATCATGGTCATTATTCCCCATGTAAATGTTTGATATAGATTCAGGTCCATGTGAGGCATGAGATTGAGCTTGGGGAACATCCTTTTGTTGATAATTGCCACCATATTTTTTAATTTGTTTTCCACATTGACAATTCCCTCTAAACATTGTTGTGATATTTGGAAGAAAAATTTGATATTTTAAATATCTCTAGTCACCTCTGTAAGGGATACCAATAATTTCACAAGGGCAAATTCAATTTTCCCAACAAAACTAACAGGTAATGGGATCCTCACTTGGGACTTTAAGGTCCTGACTTGGTCTCTGAGGTATACCATCAATATATCTATGATCTCGTTGGTGGCCTTGATTATATATATTGGGTCATCTAAAATATTTTCTTTCCCTATGGTATTCCTCCTCTTTGTAATAAATATTAGGTCATGTTCGATCCTCCAAATAATAGGGTCCCCATACTTCATGAAGGTCTGAGTAAGCACTCTCCTAATCTTACCCAAGTCCTGATATAATTATAGTTGAATATTAGGATCCCCTTACTAGACAATTTATGGCATTTTTAAACTTGAAACTTTAGAAGGGACCATCCATCCTTATCCTTCCATTGTCTTAAAGGTAGTGTAAGATGAAACAATGGGGTTCATCGTAGCTAAAGTGGAAGGTCAAGGCATGAATGGATGAGGATAGAATGAAGGTGAGGGATAGAATTGAATGTATGATGGATGGGAAATAATGGTCACAAAGGGATGAGATACCAAATAAGAAAGAAAATAAAATAATTGAGACCTTAATTAGTCTTGGGTCATAAAGATATCGAGGCTAATTATGACTGAGAGTTAAGTATTCAATCTAAAATAGGAAATTTTATGATTGAAGCCAATCCCTATGGATCCCAATGTAATATGAAAATATTCCCATTATGGTGTTATATGGGTGTTATAGGTGAAACTAGAGGACGCATGGGTATTTGAGGTGCAATAAAATTGACTGGTTAGGAGGCCTTAACTTTAAAAATGGTGAGGTGGTGTTGAAATTGAATGGGTTATCTCAGATTGAGCCTATGGAGGTGTTGTAATCACTACTAGACTTGTTAAAATGTTATAATTTGAAAGATTAAAGGAGATAAGGGCACTCACATTTATAATTTTTTAGGGGAAACATTTATTTGAATATTTTTTAGGAATGTTCCAACCTGTGGTGTTATCCTTGGAGAAATTGATGGGGATATCCAGGTTGATATAGCTAAAGTTGGTGAATGTAGGGTTGTATGGTAAACTAGGGGAGTCAAGAAGAGTTTAACATAAATATTTATAGAAGATGAAAGACTAAGGGGAAACTAGGAAATTTTAGTGTAAATTATCAAAGATATAAAAATAGGGGGAGGCTATAACTATGTTGAGAAAATACCAACACCAAAAGCCACTGAAGCTAGAAGAGTAGGGGAAGCTAGGGTTATTTATAAGGTTGATTTGAAATGGTTCATAATAATTATAGGGTACACTTGGGTTGTGAAGTAATGAGGATATTCATGGGGATATTTAGGCGTACTAGTAGTAAGATTTGAAGCCATTGGGGATGATACAAATTGTTCCTGAGATGGAATCTCTTGTTAATAATGCTTGAAAAATGAAGCACATGGGAAACCTAGAGATAGCTTACATGATAGGTTGACATAGGTGAAGTAGACTACAAGGATGATAGAGTAGTAGTAATTCATATCCATTATAATATAAACTTATAGAGTCTTCTTATTTTTGTTGGGACTTTAACACCATGTTATCAAGAGCTAACATCTCTTCTAATGCAATCCTAGGATACACTTAAGATATTTAGTGATATGATGCTTCAATATTCATGATCATATTTGAATCATAGTTAGGGTTTAGGTGTATTTTATCTTATTTTTGGATCTCATGGTGATATGATGTATTGAGATACACTCAATACATATCTGCATGGACAAGTATTGTGCCATGATGATCTAACTATTTGTCATCATCCTTGAGGTTAAATGAATCCTTATGGAGGACCATAGCTTACATCACAATAAATATATTGTATTAATGTCACTCAATAATCTTGAGTAATGATAGGTAAGAATTATACCTTATGAAAAGGTAAATACATGATTCCATTGGCCAACTACTAAGTGATTACTTACTTAGAAAGGACATATGGGATATATAGGGAATCTTAAGAGGATCCCATAGATGCCTTCCACCCTTATAATAGTGTGGTCTTGGTAGTACCAATAGAAAATTATGGGGATAATTGAGGCCTATATCTCCCTAGAAAACTTGGGCATCAACTTATCATTGATGATGAAGTATACTTGGGGATTAAAATGGTCACAAATGTCTTAGATATGGTGAAGGTAGTGGTGAATGTAGATATTAGAAAATAAAAAATATAATATTGACCCTATTGATGCCCATACATGGAAGGTTTTCATTAATAAATCTAGAGTGGCTTGGTGGAGTTGACCATGTATGACATCAAATAATAATTTCCCCTAATCCACACCTGATTGACTTATTATATTATGTTGAAGGTGATGATGCCCACATGTTCATGAACCTCCTCCATTTTGAGAATGATATTTAGTAGAGGGACCCAAATATTCTTAACATGCAAAATTTCTCCTTCCTTATATAGGTGGTTGAGTAAAACTACGTCACTTTGCACTCTTGCATATAATGTTTTGATGGTGTAAGATCTATATTTCTCCTTGCTCACCAAATGTTAAGAGTCCTCAACCTAGTCCTTAATGACCTCATAGATATCATGGGTGTTTAAACACCTAGTATCTACCTCTATATCATATGAAATTTTTAACTCTAATAGATTGTAATAATATTTAAAGGAAGCCCCATAGATGTATATAATTTTGAATAATGTGTTTGGTGAGTATTGTTGGTGTGGGTTTTATGCACACTAAAACCTTAATGAGGTAGCCTCTAACATTTTAGGATATCAATAGAGGCAAACTCCACTTTAATACATGAGTTATAGGTATGTGGTCTATTTCAACCTATTGATGGAATAGGGGTAGGTCATATAGGTTATTGACAAGGTTTTTGGATGGATGTGTGGTTCCTAATAAGGGTAGTGAATCTCTATGTGAGTTGGATGGGTGGTTGGTTGCTAATATACTGTGGCTATATCTTAAAAAAAACTCACAAAAAGAGTGAAGGGTAAGGTAGAAAATAAATCTTTTGTCATTTTTATGAACTACTCCCTTGGCTAGTTTCTAAAAGGATAAGTGCTCTTAGAACCTATGCCTATTTCTAGAAACAATTACACACACAATTAGACATGGATAATAAGTCTAAGCAAACAAAGATGAAAAAAATCCCTAAGCCTCATAAAAAGGTTTCCCATTTTAGGGAATCTTTTGACACCCTTAATAAATAGATTATGGCTTGGGATAGTGAAGTAAATGAGGTATCTATTGCACACACATAGAAAACTACATCAAAGAGAGCACTCATGTATAATTATAATTATGAATAAATTTGAACTTGAATATCTTAATCAATATGTTTACCAATATTTTGGTAGTTATTTTACACCTATGGATTATTACATCAATCAAAATAGTCAAGAATCCATTCACAACTTTTGCACACTAGAGATTATTGAAAAATGCTACCAAGAAGTAACAACTTATTATAGAGAAATTAGAAATAAAATACACAAACACATTCATTGATGATCAAAATTGATGTTTCTCCTATACTAAAAAATTCTATGAAGAAAATCCAAGTTGGATTAAATTTGTTTATATAGACTTTGGGACGTGGTTACCTATTCTCCATGTTCATGTAAGTTCATTATATGTGATAGTTAAAACATGTAGTTTTAACCATGTTCTAAAATTTAATAAGAGTCTAATTATAATTATATTTTTAAAATAGCCTTTTATAAATATATGAAATGTGTGCATGTATGTCAATATAGAGGTAATTTTCTACAATTATATCTTGAACTGTATGCAAACTATAAATAGATGCACCATTTACCAAAACTATACATGCCTTATTTTATAGGTTATGGGAATAACCTATTGATATTTTAGATTAGCTTCCTTTAAATGAAACTCAAACATATGTATGCGGGACCAAAATTACTTTACCAATGCTTTTATGACTAGTGGCACTACAGTTAGTCATGACTAATCTCAAATGTGTGTTGCATGCTTGCTAATACCTTTTATAGAATCTTGATCTTAATTTTTTTTATTCATTGTTCATATTAAGACATGCATTTTCATAGTCAATCTAAATTTTAAGACCCAATATATTTTGATGAATATAGTTCAAGTGTCTAAATAAATAAGTATTCAACCAATAATTCCCTTGTAGCTTTTGAAATTTGACAAGTGTCAACTCCTGATTGATTCTAGGATATTTAAAACGTCCACCAAAGACTCACACCATTGATATTTTACATGATATAACATGAGCATCATACTTGGTAGATCCATGGGGCCTTTGAGACCTTTGAAAATTCCATGTTGATATCATACCATCAATCTTTATGTATTAGGCTTATATAATTCATTAGATCTATGTACTGGGTTCCCTACTTCTTCACGCGGGTCATTAGATCAGTGTGTTGGGATTTCTTAATGGTGACACTTGTCACTCTCATATAGATTTGACATTTTAACTCACTTTCACGTATTTCAATCAAATGGGCTTGATCAAGCACATGCCATAGGACCTGATTTGAATCTAAATAGATATTTTATGAGATTAAATTTGACATTCATGTGATTGTCAACTGACATCCTTGTGACTATCAAATGACTTCCACGTGATTATAAAATTTAATTCCATAAATTATCTATTCCAAGGTTAAATTTAACATTCACATGACTATCAAATTACATCCTCATGATTGTCAAATAATGTTTGCACAACTATCAAATTTAGTCTTAGAAGTTTAACACATTATCAATGTTAAATTTGATGTTTTCATAATCATCAAATGACGTCCTCAAAACCATAAAATGACATTCATGTGACTTTAAAATTTAATTTTTTTAATTGGAAACATTTTATTTCTTTGGGATTCCTTGCTCCTATAAACATAAATGAAAAGAAGACTTAGGAAAATATTTTGGGATACATAAATAAAGAATCTTGTATTAATATTTTTAGCCTAAGATCTTAGTATTAGTAAAATATGATTGAAATACTTGGTTAAAATATTGAATTAAGCTCAAAACATAATTAAATTCTCTCTAATCAAAGGTTCCACTTGATAGTCTAGTATTTGTTTCAGGGTAATTATTGGGAGGGAATTGTTTTGTATAAAATGTCCATAACAATTCTCTTGAAGGGTTCTTTTCATCAGACAAATTGTTTGAATGAATTAGCTGAAGGGAAAAAAAACATGAAATAAAAGTCTTAAAGGAATTTATCAAAGGGGAAAAGGGCCAAGAAAAATTCTAAAAGGGTAGGCTTTGGAGGGAAAAGGTCTAAAGATAAAGTTTTGAAGGGTAAATGGCCACTTCAAAAATGCTAAAATGTCACTTTCAAAATGACCAAAGGGTCAAATCAGAAAGTATAAAGGGCATGTTTCCTTCGAGAGAATTATTTTGGGACCTTTACATTGGAAAAAAAATTTAAATAAAAATTACAAAGGAATTGGTATGGGGAAAAATGTGCAGGACAAAAATCTCTAAGGGCATGTTCAAAAAGGTTGAAGGGTCTACTTTGTAGTGAAAACCCATGAAAGGTCTACTTCATAGGGTATATTTTGATGGGAAAGGGCCCTTACAAAAGTCCTAAAGGGTAACCATAAAATTCCTAAAGGGTATTTTAAAAGGTTGAAGGGTATGTTTAAAAAGTTTGAAGGGCAAGTGTCCTTGACAAAACTTCCAAAGGGTAATTTGGAAGAAAAGGGTCTTTTAAAAATTATCAAAGGAATTCCATCGGGGGAATTGTTTTGGAAAAAATGTATGCAACAATTCTCTTAAAGGTCCACTTATTTTAGACAAAATGTCTAAAGAAATTCAACTAGCTTGAAGAAATTACCTTGAATAAAATGTTAGAAGGAAAAAGACAAAAAAGGCAAACATACAAGATAAAAGTCCCAAAGAATAGGTGTAGAGGGGCCAAAGGATAATTTCAAAACTCCTGAAAGAATTCTATTAAGAAAAATGGCCATAAAAAAAAGGTTTAAGGACATATTTCTCAAATCCCAAAGGGTATGTTGGAAAGGAAATAAGGGAACTTCAAAAGTCTCAAAGGGTAATTTCAAAATGCCAAAGGGTGCTTTCTATTTGGCAACAATCTAAAGGGTCTATGTCATAGTGCATTTATCAATGACAAAAAGTCCCAAAGGATCTAATTCATAAAGGCCAAAGGGAAATATAAATAAGGTCAAAGGGTAAGCTTAAAAGGGTTAAAGGGAAATGTCAATTATGTCATTCAAAATGCCCATGGAAAAAATCTCATAAACCAATTCCATCAGAGGAATTATTTCAAATAAAATGTTTGTAATAAATTTTTTGATAAAAATAAGTCTGTAAAGATTCATACGCAACAAAAATCTAGACAAATTCAAGTAGGATAAGTCTAACATAATCAGTATAAAAAGACAATTTTCATAATCCCTGAAAGAATAAGTCCTAAGAGGATAGCAAAGATACTCCATGAAAACATAAGTCTAAAACAATTATCCTGAAGAAACAAACTTGATAGAACAAAAGATCTAGTCTATGAAAACACAATACCAATGCTTATTTCTAAAGTATAAAAGTTGAAATCATGATATTTTCCTAGAATTTGCATAACATATAGAAGAGGGGACTCAAAATCAAGAAAATAGTCTTAAAAAATTGGGTCCCCATTTCCTATGGAAAAAAGGGGGTGTTAGGTACAACACATGGTGACTTACAGGGGGAATACTCCTAAGTATTCAATAACCCAATACTCTAGTTTGAAATCCTAAATAAATCATTAAGTGTTCCACATAATAATACTTATATTAGAAACATTAAAGAGACTCCCATGTTAAATCACACAACATAATTGCTTAATAATTTATTGCATATGTCTGTGTCAAAATGTGTAGTTTATTTAACCCCTATTATGATGATTTTTTTCAAAAGGCTTTGATGAGGATGTAGGTTTCATTCTAGTATATATTAAATATCTAAAATAAGGGAATCTAAGGCATTAATTTTCTACTAGCTAGGCATTCATAGTCCCAACAAAGATACCTTGGGCTCCTTATCTTCTCATTCCATTATTTATTTAATCATGATGCATGGTACATTGACCTTATTTCATCATGTGAGCCTTTTGATTCTCATTAGATTTTATTTTTATCTTTTGAATCTACTTCTTTCTTTTGTTTTTCTTTTCCTCTTGAATGGAAAAGAGGAGAGCTAGAACCACAGTGAGCTTGTATATTTATAAAATAAATCATTTCTAGAACGTCCCTACTAACCACATCTATTCCTAGAATTATCATTTCCAATAGGTATTCAATGTGATAAGTGCATTTGATCTAATAAAATAAGAAAAATATCTAAATTCCTATGAAAGACTCTGAGAGAAACTTCCACATGCATGGTAATAGTATTCAATTGTGCCACCATTCAAAATAATTCATGATTATCTACTTTCATCCTAATGACTCAAAACATAGAAATACACCCAATCTATAAATGAGTCCCAAAGTGTCAAGATTTTAATTCTTCCCTTTTATACAAGGAATAATCTTAGATGGTTGGAATTTTATCTTGGTTATAGTCATAGAAAACATAATTATGATCATCAGAGAAAACAAATAATAGCTAATCTAAGAAAGCAAGAAACTAAACTAAGAAGGCATTGAAATCTAATCTAGAAAACATGAAATCTAATCTATGAAAGCAAAATACTGAAAGCAATAAATCTAATGAATAAAATAAATGAACTAGTTTATGAAATCAAGAAATATAATATTATGAAAGTAAAGAACTAAATTAAGAAAGCAAGAAATTTAATCTAATCGTATAGCTACATTCATTTTCCCCTCATCACTCAAATAACATTAGCCAATGTTACAACCCTAAAGTAGTGCTTTAGGAAATATACATTGATTGGATATGTAATATAATTACCTTATAGGTCCTTTAGGTGAAATGACTTATTTCCCATGATCTCTGAAATTTGGTATGGTCTAATCCATAGTGGGGTAAACTTGTCGTGTTGTCATTTCTTCTCATGGGCTTTGTCCCATAGTAGTACTAGATCTAAAATCCTAAATGCTTTGACTTTTTCTCTCTTGTCAAACCACCTCTTGATCACATCCTAGTGTTTATTGAATGTATATAAGGCTTTAGTCCTTGACTCTTCCATTTCAATTATGTCCAACAATCTCAATTCTAGTTTATCACATTATTCCATGTAGTCCTGATAAACTCATAAGTGGGTAGCTTCAACATAATTGGTAACATAAGGTTGCATCCATACACTATCAAGTAGGGTGAAGCTTTAAAGTATGTCTTATGTCTAATCTAATCTTCCTAAGGATCATACTTCAATAAATTGTCCTAGTCCCTAAGCTTCTCTCTAGCTTATTTCTTAATAGCATCGATCAAATTTTTATTCATTGATTCTACTAGTCTATTTCCTTGAGATTAATGGTTAGAAGATGACCTAATGATGATCTAGTTATGTGCCCATTTAATAAATTCTACTAATATGAAAGCTAGTCCATTGTCATAGACCAAAGAAATGGGCATGCCAATGTGAATCACATCTTATGCTATGTAGTTCTTTATAGCTATGGCTTTGGTCCATCGAGTGAAATAATACACAATAATAAGCATAAACTTATGTCTTACTAATGAATTTGGGTTTATGATACCAATGAAGTATAAACCCCACTAAGCAAATGGCCATCCTTCAACAACTAGATGTAAAGGCATTATTATGTGTACTTCTCTCTTGGCTAGAACTTGGAATTCATGGCATATTCTCACATGAGCATCAATATAATTGAAAATTGTTGGCTAGTAGTAGCCCATTATTAAGATCTTATGGGCTATGGTATTCCCAAAAGGATGACCACTTCTTCTCTTTTCATTCAAGTTCTCTAAGATTTGTATAGCTTCTTATGTAGATACACACTTGAGGCAAATACCTTCATAATTTATTCTATAGAGGACTCCTTTCTTGATCATATAATGAGAAGCTTTAAGACTCAAAGTTATTATTCTTTCTCTATTGATCTCTAAGGGAAATGTTCTTGTAAGTAAATACTATATTATATTAGTATACCATTCTCCTTTAGATACTTAAACTTCACATACCTCTTATATTATGATGTGTGGATCTAGTTTAGTTATCAACTAAATAATGCCTTACCATCGAATGATCTTTATAGGCTTCATCTCTATGATGAATTCTTACATCTTGGCCATCTATTTTCCTCATCATTATCTTAGCTTATTTTGTGATAGGGTGAGCTTGATAATAGGATAAAGCATGATGGTAATGACTTTATTCCTCAAGATGTAGTGCCAAAACTTATTTATTACTTTGATGAGGGAAAAAATTTGTTTATTGATCATAGAATACATAAACTCTACATCTTTGAAGTTTATACTCATGAATGAAATTAGATGCTTAATCTCATCCTTATTTTGTGTTATGATACTAGTAATTGAATTCTATAAAGAAAATGAGTACAA
Source organism: Torreya grandis (assembly GCA_037957365.1). Classification (NCBI taxonomy): domain Eukaryota; kingdom Viridiplantae; phylum Streptophyta; class Pinopsida; order Cupressales; family Taxaceae; genus Torreya; species Torreya grandis. The sequence continues at coordinate 503,624 of JARHVA010000903.1, forward strand.
TCATAAATCTTTATTAAAATCTAGATTGATTAGTACTAGAGCCTATGATATTGTGTCTTTAATATCCTAGAAGGACTTTTAGGCTTTACCTATCCTTTATATTTTGGCATCTTACATGATGATGGCATTTAAGGATCTAATGATCTCTACAAATCCTAAGATGAAATTCCTTATGAATTTAATCATTTCAAGGAATGATTTGAGCTCCTTATTAATGTTTGGTGTCTTAATTTTTTAAATCACTCAAATTTTGTCTAGATCTATGGTGATCCCATCTTTGGTGATGACGTGACCCAAAATCCTACCTTCAATCACTCTGAATATGTTCTTGTTTGGTTTTAATGAAATACCAAAACTTTTCCATATCTTGAATATATATTGTAGGTGACTTATGTGGTCATTCAAATTCTTTGAAAATTTCATAAGATTATTCACGTAGATGATTATGCATTCTCCTCTCAGTCCTTCAAAATCATGATCCATGGCACACTGAAATGTCACTCCTACATTTATTAGGATGAATGGCATCCTTTTATATGTGTAATTTCCCTAATTCATAGTGAACACCATATTCTTTCTATCTTTAGATTACATCAATCCCTAATTGTAACCTAAAAATCCATCCAAGAAGGACATCATTTCAAAACCAATTACTATTTGTATCACCTCATCCAAAGAAGATAGGGGATAATTTTCATTTTCAAAAGCCTTGTTTAGATTTTTGAAGTCTAAACATAATCTGATCTCACCATTCTTATTTCTTACTAAGACCAAATTGGTCATCTAGGTATAGTGTTAGATTAGGAAGATGGTTCTTGAATTTAATATCTTCTTCACATCTCTCTAAATAAGAGGCTCCAAAATAAGATTAACTAGTCTCTACATCTTTCTAAATGGTATATTCTAGATTCAAAGGAATCATTTAAGTGATGAACTAAGGGTTACTTACATTTAGATCTTCATATGTTTAAGCAATGATGTCCCTATATCGATTAATTAAATCCTTAACTAATTGACTTTATTTTGGAGTTTAGTTGAGACTAATGTTAAAATAACATGGGTTGTTCTCATATCTTAACATTTCCTTTCTAAAGTATAGTTCATTAACTTTTAGTTGTCTTAGATATTGTGCCTGAGCATATATGTTGAATAGTCTTTCCAAGGAGACTAACATGGTTATAATTTGATTCTATTTGAGCTAAAGAACTCCCTCTTTGTTTTATTCTTCTTGGTAGAGGTGACTGATATCATTATCATTCATTATTTTAGATTCAAATTCCTTTGAATTGGTTAAAAATTGAATAATCTGCTAGTCATCATCACAGACCTAGAAATTTTCTATGTTATCTGAAATAGAGGGGCATGATAGTAATTTGATGAAGAACTTATTTAAATTAGATTCTTATAGTGGATCTAGATTAACAATAATGGATAATGAATCAATTGTTGGATTTTGCTCTCTAGGAAGTGCCATGATGTTGAAAGCTTTAAAGTTTTCAATCAGGTCCCATGCTCTATGCTTGTATCTCTTGAAATAAGATAGTTTGTATTGGTACATATTTTTGACTTGATTGACCACCATCTCTAAGTCATCAAATAATAATATCTACTTGACATCATTCTTGAGTGTAAACTATAGTCCTAGAAGTAAACCCTTATACTCAACTTTATTGTTAGTGTATAAAAATAAAAACATGTATGCTACCAATAATTTCTTACTTTGTGAATCAATCAGTTTGATTCCCACCCCTAATCCTTACTTGGATCTAGTTCCATAAAAGTGCAGATTCCTTAGTTGATTGGAACCTTCAATTTTTGGTTTGTATACTTGATTCTACATAGTAAAATTATAAATACCAAGGCTTAGTGAGTCATACTTTACCGCTTAATTCTTGAAATTATACTCTGTAATGGGATATGTCATTCTAGGTTCTTGATCAATTCTGATTTGATTTACAAATCCTCTCTATGGTAGATATATATGAGAAAAGTCTCTAGAGATATATCTATTAAGTGTTTAATACCAATCCCTACTCAAAAGTAGATCATATCCTTTAAGTATTTCCATCACCATAATATTAATGGTCATTTGGACTCTTGGTTCAAATACTAATTAAATGTGCAAATCGTTTAATTCTCCAACTATTGGGACCATTATTTTGTCTAATTGTAAAACTATCTTCTTTGAATGGCTTGTGTCAAACCAATATTTTGACATATGGATATAAGTATGATAGTTTTAGATGATCTAGAATCAACTAAATAGTTATGAATTTTCTTACCCAAGGGCTAGATAGTTAGCAAAAAGGGTGGAAATTCTAGCTTACTCTTTTAGATGACATTGGTGCTAGATGCTTTTGATTTTTTTATGGATGCTTTTACTTTCTCCATATGCACCTTTCAATTAATGGACTTATAGATTAGCTCTATATATTTAATGATCTGAGCTATCTCATGAAGACTTATATTCTCCTTGATCTTCTTCATATCCTCAACAATGTTGTATCCTCCTTTACTTGGTTCTTCCTTATTATGTTGTTGATCATTCCACTTTAGAGGAGGTGGATTATTGTCTACTTTAGGATTAAGAGAAATTTTCATGGTATTTGGAGGATTTGATGTTATGAGTGGATACTTATTCTTTAAATTGTATGCACCTCTCTAGAACTACTGGAAAGCATGAAATTCATCCATGTTATCCTCTGGTTCATTGTCATCTTCACCTAGAAAGGGAAATTCATGAGTTTCAAAGAATATGAAGTGCTAGAAGAGCTAAGATCTAGATGATGCTAAGGTAGATTATGCATCTGATCTTGTCTAACTACCTCTATTTGAAAGATTTTGAATGTTGGATAAAATTCAATGTAGTCAAGCTCACCATGATTAGAAGTATTATGGATTTTTCAAAAATTGGGGAGAGTCATCTCTACTATTTTGATCTTTAAAATATTGTTAGTTTATTTAAGCATGTTGAATAGTCTATTATATCTTGAGAATCGAGTATTCTAATTCCCAGTCGGGTCATTTTCATTACCCATCTTCATTTGCATATTTAGAAAATCATTGCTCAACTTTTGAACCATCTTTTGAATAGAATCTAGCTCTACCTTTGTGGAATCCATACCTTGTAAAATGGTAGTTGGAAGTGTAGTTTCCTTTCAGTTATATTGATAACCAATACACATTTCATGATTATTCAAGTATCCAAATTTTGGCTATGTTGTTTGTGTTAATGGAGGCAACATGTGCAATTAATTTTGATTGAATTCTAAAACATTTTGCCTTACATGTGGAATTGGATTTTATTCCATAAAAATGTGGTTGACATTAGGCACTCTAGGAATCTAAGGATTTAGTTTCCTATCTATAGAGATATCCTCTTCAAATCCTAATACTAAAGTGTTATGTGCAATTGCTTTTCTTAAGAACATGATAGTGATAGGGTCTAATGCATTCTTGTACATTTCCAATGCTAGTCACCTCTAGTTTATATCTTATTCTCAAACAATTATACATATTCTACCATCTTGGGTTGAAATCATGGATGGGATCATTAATTTCCCTCTTCATGCTAGTGAAGTGTTGATATACCAAACTAGGATTGGTGACATGTCTAAACTATGCAAGAAAATCTACATGATATTCACCCCAAGAAGTTATGGGGTTTTTTGTTAGATTTAAATACCAATCATAAACATCATCCATCAAAGTCAAAGGGAATAATCTACATGTAACATAATCATTTATAAAATTCATTAATCTTAAATCATATTTAATTAATTTGATATATTTCTTTACTGTCCTTACTCCTGAAGGCAAAAAGGATGGTAAGTAATTTTTAGGGTTTCATGACAAATAATGCAAATATCTTGGGATGGAATTAACAAATACAACTAACCAGGGCTATTATTGATCTATTGGTTGATTAACAAGTAAAACTTTCCTTATAAGTAAGGAGTTCCATACTAGACGAGGATTGTTTTAAACTAGGGATATTGGCATAGTTATAGGTCTCTTATGATTTGTCAAGGGTGGGACTAATAAACCAACTTAGGAATTATATCTAGTCACTCTACTTGGTAAATCCATTGAAACTATATACAAATTATAACTACTACTATCAAAGATTTTATCCCTCTTTCTGGCACTAATTAACTATTGGTGTAGGTTTTATGTACACTACAACCGTAATGAGGTAGCCTCTAATGTTTTATGATCTCAATAGAGATAAAATCCATCTTACGGCATGATTTTTAGGTATGTGGTATATTTTAACCTATTGATAGAATAAGGGTAGGGACCGTAGGTTGTTGATAATGTTTTTAGATGGAGGTGTGGTTCTTAATAAGGGTAGTTATCTCTACATGAGTTGGATGGGTGGATATTTTATAATCTAGATTGGGTAGATCTCAAAAAAAATGCCTTAAAAAATGTGGGAAGGGTAAGGCAAAAATGAAAGATATTTTGGTTTTCAAGAATTACTCTTAGATGGTTTCTAAAAAGATAAGTGATCTTAAAACCTGTCTAATACTATAAATAATTGCACACACATAATCAAACAAGACTACGAAGTCTAAGGAAATAAAGATGTAATAAATTCACAAGCCTTAAACAAAGGTTACTCATTTTAGGGTAGATATTACACACCCTTAATCAAGACATTATGGCTTGTGTTAGTGAATTATCTAAGGTATCTAGTACACACACATAGAAAACTACATCCAAAACATCACTCATGCACAATTAGAATTATTAATCAATTTGAACTTGACTATATAACTAATATGTTTACCAATCTTTCAATAGATTTTACACACCTATGAATTAGTACATTAATCAAAATAATCAAGAATCCATTCATATATTTTGTACACTAAATATTATTGAAACATTCAACTAAGAAGTAACAACCAATTACATATAAATTGGAAAGAAGATAAAAAAAACACATTCACTAATAATCAAAACTGATGTTTTTCCTATAATTAAAAATTCTCTAATAAAAATCCAAGTTGGATTATAGTTGTTTATATATAAGTGGGGAAGGGGTCACCTCATCCTCCAAGTTCATGAAAGGTAATTATATGTGATAGTTAAAACATGTAGTTCTAACCATGTTCTAAAACTGTATAAGAGTCTACTTGTAGTTATCTATTTAAAAAAACCTTTGCCAAAGATATGCAATTTGTGCATGTGTATGAAGACGGAGATAATTTTTTATAATTATAGTTTGAACTATATGTAAACTAAAAATAGATTCATGATTTATCAAAATTTCACATGAATTATTATATAGGTTGTGTGAATAACCTATTCATCTTTCAGATTAGCCACCTTCAAATTAAACTCAGACATATGCATGAAGAACTAAAATTACTTTACCAATGTTTATAGAATAGTGGCCCTAATGTTAACCATGTCTAATCCAATTTATGTGTTGCATACTTTCCTATGCCTTTTATATAATATGGATCTTCACTTTTTATTCATCGTTCAAATTAAGGCATACATGTTCATACTCTATCTTAACTATGAGACCCAATATATTTTGACAAATATAGTTCAAGTGTCCAAAGATATAAGTATTCTACCCATAATGCCCTACTAGCTTTGAAAAGGTGACAAGTGTCAATACTGAATTGAGTCCAAAATCTTTGAAAAGTCCACCTAAGACTCACACCATTGATATTTTACATGATGGAAAATGAGTGTGCCACTTAGAAGCTCCATTGAGACTCTAAGATGATTGACAAGTCCATATTGATCTTACACCATGTATCCTTATGTACTTGGATAACATGGTTCATTAGATCTATGAATTAGTTTCCCTACTTGTTTTTGTAGGTCATTATATCTATGTGTTAGGCTTCCATGATGGTTACACTTGTCACTCTCATGGATATTTAACATTTCAACTCATTCTCATATCATTTGCTCAAATGGGCTTGAGTAAACACATGTCGTAGGATCTAATTTGAATCCAAATGGATACTTTATGAGATTGAATTTAACATTTGTATGACTATAAAATAAAATCCTTATGACCATATAATGACATCCACATGACTATCAAATTTAATTCCATATATTAGCCATTGATAAGGTCAAATTTGACATTTACACGACCATCAAATGACGTATGCGTGAATGTCAAATTTAATCTCAAAAGTTTAACACGTTATTGATGTTAAATTTAAAATTCATGTGACCATTAAATGACATCCTCATGAATATAAAATGACATCCTCATGATCTTCAAATGACATCCACATGACTATCAAATTTAATCTTGTTAATAAAATAGATTTCATTTATTTAAGATTCCTTGCTCCCACAAATATAAAAGAAAATAAGACTTAGCATAATAATTTGGGAAACATATATAAATAATCATGAATAAATGTTTTTAGCCTAAGATATTAGTATTAGTAAAATATGATTAGGACCCTTAGTTAAAATATTGAATTAAGCTCAAAACATAATGAAATTATCTCTAATCAAAGGTGCCACTTGGAAGTCTGGAATTTATTTCAAGGCAATTACTATGAGATAATTATTTCATAGGAATTATTTTGAATAAAATGTCTACAAAAATTCTCTCAAAGTGTTATTTTCATCAGACAAATTATCTGAATGAATTAACCGAAGGAAAAAAAGGGCTAGAAAAAAGATCTCAAAGTAATTGGTCAAAGGGGAAAAGGCCTGGAAAAAAGTCCTAAAGGGTATTTCTTGGAGGTGAAATGTCCCAAGAGAAAGTCATAAAGGGTATGTGTCCATTTAAAAAATGTAGAAATCTCACTTTCAAAACGTCCAAAGGGTTGGTTCAGAAAATTTGAAGGTCATTTATCCTTTGGGGGAATTATTTAAGGACTTTTGCATTAAAAAAAATGTTTAAAACAAAATTTTTGAATGAATTGGTCTGGGGCAAAAGGTAGAGGACAAACTCCCAACGTGTATGTTCAAAAGGGCTAAAGGCTCTACTTCATGGTGAAAATTCCCAAAGGGTCTACTTCATAGGGTACATTTTTATGGGAAAAGACCCTTATGAAAGTTCTGAAGGGTAACCATAAAAGTATTGAAGGCCACTTTCACAAGGTCAAAGGGTATGTTCAGAAAGTTTGAAGGGAATGTGTCCTTGACAAAACTTCCAAAGGTTAATTCAGAGTCAAAGGATGTTTCCCAAAGTCTTAAAGAATTCCATCAAGGGAACTGTTTTGGAAAAAATATCTACAACAATTCTCCCAAAGGTTCAATTATTTTGGATAAAATTTCTGAAGGAATTGAACTTGCTTGGAGAAAATGCCTTAAACAAAATTTATAAAGGAAAAGGTCCAAAAAATCAAAGGTGCAAGACAAAAGTCCCAAAGGATAGGTGTAGAGGGGCTAAAGGACAACTGAAAAAGTCCTTAAGGAATTCTATCAAGAAAAATGCCTGCAACAAAAATGCTTAAAGACATATTGATCAATGTCCAAAGGGTAGGTTGGTAAGGAAAGAAGGGCACTTCAAAATTCAAAAAGGGTAATTTCAAAACGTTGAAGGGTACTTTATATCTGGTAATAATCCAAAGGGTCTACTTTATAGGGAATTTGTACATGACAAAAGGTCCTGAAGGATCTACTTTGTAAAGGCCAAAGGGTAATCTTTGTAGGGTTGAAGGTTAATGCCAATTATGTTAAGAAAAATGCCCATGGAAAAAATCTTGAAAAATAATTCCATCAAAGGAATTGTTTTAGACAAAATGTCCATAACAATTTCTCTCATAAAGATAGCTTGTAAAAATTCATGCATGGCAAAAATCCTGACAAAGATAAGTAGGGTAAGTCTAACATAATAAATCCAAAAAGATAATTTGCATAAGCCCTGAAAGAATAAGTCCCAAGAGGATAAAAAAGATAGTCCATAAAAACATAAGTTCACAACAATTAGCTTGAAGTAACAAACTTGATAGAACAAAAGATCTAGTCTATGGAAATAGAATACCAATGTTACTTTCTAATGTATAAAAGGCCAAATCATGATATTTTCCCAGAATTTGCATAAAAATATAAAATAAGGGGCTCAAAATCAAGACAATAATCTTTAAAAAGTGGGTCACCATTTCCTATTGAAAAAGGGGGTGTTACGTACAAAATGTACACAATGTCCTTATTATGCCTAGAGGTGTGCAACAAGTTTCCAAAGAGTTTGTTTCATGGGAATACTTATGACTTGGAAGTAACCTTATGAATTCCTAAGGATCTAAAGGATATGAGACCATTAGTGAACTCAACATCATCATCCTCTAGTTCATAATCACCATTAAGTCTCTCTATACCTTAAACAATCTTAACGATTTTGTTGTAATGCTTAAATATGGTGACACCATGAAGGAAGTAGTATCCAAAAATTATTTCTCTAATTTGGTATTTGAAGTTGAGGTGTCCAATTATAATTTTTTTCTCTTCCTCTTGCATGGATTTATTAGGAATGTACCTTGTGCTTAAGAATAAATTCAAGCTAAAGGGATCTAAATTACTTAAATAAAAAAAATACACAATGGTGAGCTCAATTCAAATGAGACATTATAGGGTTCTATGATATTATTTTCAATAATCACCTTTGAAGATTGCATCATGTGAATTAAACTCTAAGTTTATGGGCTCAGTCTTAATTTAACCATTTTTAGGCTTACATATGACGTTTATGAATAGGCCTTAATTGAATGGTTGGTGGCGATAAGACCTATCTAGGTGTCAAATTTTAAACAACTGAAATGGGGTAATAAATGTAGAGTGTCTTGGGAACAAGCCTAGATTTGGACCTCATGGCATATGAGATGTGTCTATGTCATCCACATATTAATTATGAATTTGGTGGGATCAATGGGTACTTTTATTATTAGTCATGATGGGTCACCCCACATAGAATTTATTCCCAAATGATTTGGTCAATTGAATGTATTGAAGTACATGCAAAAACATATTATTAGATTTGGGGCTCCCAATCTGTACCATTTTATGACTGATCAAGTAGGTACAAGACTTATTTAGCCACCTAGATGTACTTGGTACACATGGTGATCTCCCATTAAATTTGGCCACTTAAGTATTTGATAAATATAACATCTCCAAATATACTTGGTTGATGTGGTGATCTCCCATTAGATCAGTCTTATGATGGATTTGATAGCTTTAACACATCTATTTTAATTGGTACATGTGGCATTCTCCAATTGTATCAATCCTCCCAAGTCTTTTACACATCTAAGACCAATTTTTTTTTAAAAGTTACCATGTCATTTTAAAATTGACTCATAAATAAGGAGATGCCTACCTATCATAAGAGAGGTTCTAAGAGTTACCAGTTAGAGTCTAGGAATGAAACTCTAGGAAATGCTTGTTTTTAATATTTCCTATAAGGAAAATTTGGTGGATAAAAAATGTAAGTATGGAAAGCATTTTATGAATGAATTGGGACCAATCCATTTAAAATAAACAATTTCATAATATATTCACCATAAAAAATTGGCCCATTATAAAAATTGTAGAAAATATCAAGGAATGGGAATCTAATGGGAACCTGATATTTTAGAAAATATGAGGATTGGACTAGGATTAATAGAGGGATGATAATTTTCAATATTTTACATACTAAATAGATTCCCTTCTCTTCTATGAAAAGTGACATGTTAGCTACAATATAAAATCCAACATCCATATGTCCATGTGTAACATATATGTCAAGCATCACACTCATATACCATGAAATTCATGCGTATATTAAAATAATGTTCTATTTGTCAAACATGGGAGAAATAACATATTTAAATAATATAATCTAGTAATCATGTCTTGCTTATGCCCTATTTTTTTAATTTTTGAATATTTTGAATGTTTGTATTTACTAAAATTATTTGTTTATGTTTTTTAAAAATTTAAATTATTCAAGTACAACCAACTAGAAAGGGTTTCAAAAAATTTATAATGGGAAGGATTCAAAAAATATGCAACATGTGTTAATGAATAGTGTGCACCAAATTGATAACATGGAAATGTTAAGGATTTAAAAGCAATAAATGTTCCCCCACTCTATATGTGAATTAGAATAATGTATCTCAATATCATGTGTAGATAATGATCTACATGCCTCCAATGCGAAAAAAGTAATGTGTTTTAATGTAATATGTCTATAAAAATTTATTTGATCATGTAATCTTAAATAAACCCATAAAATTTACAAAGAGTCAATTTGTATGAATGAGGAAGCATAATGCCATGAGGCATGTGTACTAGAATCATTGTAGGATAAGTTCCACCAATGTCATGATTAGGATAACAATCAAGAGGCAAGGGCGAAGTCAAAAAAAATCCAAGGGATAGAATAATGAATGAGGTAGTAAAATATATACAAATGTATTCCAACCCAAAATAATAGATAAGGTTATTAACCTATAAGTCATGGAGAATCTATGTACACTATACTATGCATGGTAATCTATTCTTTAAACTCACTTATAATAGTTGTATGGGTGTATAATAACTCTATGACTAACCACTTCGAATACAATCATTCATATTATGAATATTCATGAGTAACTTAATTCTAATGTTGCAACTATGATACTATACTATTAAGAACACTCTCATTACCATGATCTACACTACATTATTTATCTTTCAAAAAATGTGTATAATCAACAAAATAATGTATTGGAATTGTTTATAAATTATATCATCCTTTGTATCATGAGTAGTAATTGAATAAATAGATTCAAGTTCATTTTATTTATCTAAATGTTTTCCATCTGTTGAAATTGAATGAGCCTTAACTTCATGATAAAATGTAATGTAATCTTTATTTTCATTAATCATTTCCACCATTTACTTTAACAATGATCCTCCAAAAACAAAATTGTATACACCTATATAAGAAAGAATATTGAATTTAAGATACAATTTTGAATAAAACATTACTATCAAAATGATTGATCACACACATATTATAGAGGAAGCAATCTAAATCAATTGTTATAGTAGCATCAACCAAACTAATATTAATCATGGTTTTCATATTAAAACCATATCAAAATTACCTAACATGAAAATTCAACTACAAAAACATATAAGGAAGAAAAATAGATGTTATCTAATAAAAAATCATTAATTATGGAAAAAACTAATTAAAAAAACAATCAATGTCAAAGGTGAAATCTTGTCATACAGTGTCAATACCATCATTTATACTATGTTATAGTGGTTATTATCACTAGAACAAAGGATAGTTCCATTATATGATCTACAATACTAACCTTGAAGGGTCAGTATCAAATTTTCTACAAACATATTTAAAAATACTAAAAATAGTTATGAATAAAAGTCAAAAAAATTTCAAAGATAAAATTTTTGTTCAAACAATAAATTTTTTTAAATATACTTGGTCCTCATAATATTTCACTTATAAGTCATCATATAAATGATAAAAATGTGGAGGCAAGATATATTAGTAACTAAACATAATGATAGCTTACAATTCAAAATCTCAATCAGTTAAGTGTAAATGAATTGTAAAAATATAAAAATTCATCCTATTTATATGGTTTAATTTTTAATAATGCATAATACCTAACCATAGTTTTAAATTATTTATTGAAACCAATTTTTGCATGATATATTGAGAATAATATATATCTAAATCACTCCCTAGAAATTGTGTTATAACACACATAATGTGTTATTCCACACTGTACATTTTTTAGACCATAACTGATATTTCATAATATGCCAAAATTTTATGAACACTACCCTTCCACATGTTAACATGATAATAACTATTTGATATGGGGCCAAAAAAAATTTAATATTAATATACATAATTTTATTTATAAATTATTCTATGTTATTCAAGGAGAACACACACACACACACACACACACACACACACACACACACACACACACACACATGTTATAGATACAAGACAATCAAAGGGGGGTGAATCAATGTAAAAAAATACAATTCAATTTCCAAACCCTTCAAACACTTAGGCATTCAATACAACCATTCATGAATCATTCAAGATCTTTATATCAATGAATAAATATATAATGGAATATTACAAAAATAATACTAGATCTATTTGGGAAACCCTCTTAGGGAATAAAACCCACTTTCAAGACTATAAACACATGGATTACTTATCCTATAAGAAGTATGAAATCATGAGACTTTAGTCAATTCCATAGGGAACACCTACCCCTAGGATGGTCATGTCCTAACTTGAATTTATTAAAACACCTATTCCACAAGGAGAACCTACCCTTAGGATGGTCAAGTCCTTCTAACCTCAATTTAGTGAAACACATATTCCACAAAAAGCACCTACCCCTTAGATGGTCAAGTAATTCTAACCTAGATTTTGATCACCCTCCCAACACCTATGATATGAACATCGCTTGATCACTGACACCCTAAAAACATAACCCCCTTCACTTATTCACTCACTCACAAATATCCAAAATCACTTTTTATATCACCCTACACTTCTCAAAAATAACTCTGATTAAACCTTCAAAACATGACCAAATGGTCATACACATAGTCCGCACTATGATCTACTTCTCAAATCAACCACCAATCTTACGCAAACATCATATATCCTTCATTCAAACTCAAGGCAATTGAAACTACCTTTTGGATCACTCTAAACCTCTTCACTCATACTCAATCATCAAACCTACAAGAGCACTTTTCTAACATTAGAAATAGGACCTACAATTCATACACATAGTCATCAACCTACTCTGCTCTACAACTCATCCACTAGGTAAAAACCCTTTGTTCTTTCCTTCACTCTTCAACACTCAACCACACCACTTCTTTCAAGTCTAGAAATCACCACTTTTTATTTAATATTTTATATATCCATCAATAATATCATTTTCACAACCTTGTTTTTTGGTCAAAACACATGCCTTCACTCTTAAGGAATCTATATGGGTTACCTTTAAGTATTACCCTCTTTCAAATATGTCCAAGTGTCCTTTTAGGTCCTCTAGAGACCCATTCACCTCTTTGACACTTCTTTGAGCAAACTTAGAACACAAAAACGCTTTAACAATGCATAAAACCATGCCACATGTTCTATAGGTCTACCTTAGGTGAGAACATCCATCACAACAACCTTCTACTACATCATAATTAACCCAAACATCATTTTGTACATATGATCACCAAGAATGAGTACATAGTCAACTTCTAATCCTTTGATCATATAAAATATAGATTTGTTAAACCTACATAATCCACAAAAATGGTCCTCATGAATTCTACCACATTCTTCAACACTTAGTGCATCTTAAAACATTGAAATACCATCACAAACAACTCAATTAACCTTCTCAGGTTACTTGAAGAGCATGAACACATACATATCAAATTTTTAGCTCCATATCTTTGAATGTATAGATAATTATACCTTATAACTATATTCTTTAGATGCATGATGAAGTCCTCTACAAATTTCCTTTTAGACCATGATCAAATTCAACATATATAAAAAATTTAGCACAAAAATTGTAGACTGGTCTTCCTTGATAATTTGAATATTCAAATTCAAACTATCACTATTAAACATCAAACACTTTATCAAGATATTGTGCTCTATCATAGCTTTAATGATTATGCATCATTGATATCCCTTGAAATTAGCCTAATATTTACCTTTAATATTAAACATCAAGCACTTGTCATCATCTCACTACTTCCTAACAATTTGGAACATATGTGTGTTGAGGTCAACATACCCCAATTTATGAAAATGGGGACCCTTGTGTCAAATTATACAAATATATACTTTGAAATTTAAAATATACTTGATCATAGTGTCACTATCTTGTTTTCCAATTTTTTTTTTTTGAATATCATCCACAACTAGTTTGCTTGGTTTATTTGTTCATGATTTTGTTTTGATCTTGTCTAATTTGCTCACATTGGATTTATATGTTTTCAGTTTGTAGGTTTAATTTAGCCTTCCTTGAATGAACTATGTCTATATTTTATGGTTTTATCTCAATATGGTATTTTTACTAGCCTTTGGTCAATCAAAAGCCAAGTTGAATTCACGTTGATCATCCTGAAACCCTTGGTAAAGAAACCCTAGCTTAGTCTCCTTGATTCTAGTTAAAATTGGTGGGAAAAATTTATGTGGGATCATTTTAAATATGCCATAGAGTTAATTTAATTTTTATACTAAGGTTTAGTCATGTATATTATCATGACCAAAACTTAATTTAAAATTATTTATGCTTTGTCCCTTTATGTCCTAAGCCCCCTTTGTTCCCTTTTATCTTAGCATGGTTTAACTTTATTGGGTTTTAAGATTAGTTTAAATTTTAGCCTAAAGTTTTATTCCCATTTATAAATACAAATAGAACCTTTGTCAAAAACCTTATTCTAATTTTTATATATCCTCAAGCCTAACTTAATATTTTCATTAACTGTGGGATCAACAATATGCATTTGCTTAGGCAATGTAGATATAATAGTACATATTGAGTCAAGACTTCAACCTAGCCCTAGGATGAATGAGAGGGTGAAAAATGTCACCACCATGGGAACTTAGTCAGAATATCTAATGGAGTGAATTTTCCTAGACATAAATGATCCAATGGTGAAATATGGATATTGACTTTTCAACAAGAACTTAGACCAAATAAGGTGTTGGCACATGGTCAAAGAATGTTATCCCAATAGAGATTGATAAATTAGAGTGCAAAAATCCCACCAAGCTACCAATTTGCATGATCTTAGGAGCCTAAGTTTCATGATCTAATTTTATTTTGACTCTTTACTATGAATAATCCTTAGTAATTAATTAATTAATTGAATCTATGTCTAACTCATGTAAAACCTTAGTCTAAAAATGTTTAGCCTAGGTCTTTTAAGATAGGATTCAAATTTACATGGGAAAATTTTAGTTTTACCCAAGACTTAGTTTAATTTTTATGCTATCGTTTAGTCATGTTTATTAACAAAATCAAACCTTAGTCTAAAAATTCATACTTTGTCCCTTTTATTTCTCGTGGCCCTTGGTCCCTTTCATCTAATATCTTGGTCTAAGTAATGCATGGTCCCTTTGTTATAAACATATATTAAAATATTAATCCTAAAGTTTTGATTTTTGTTTATTAACATAAATAAAAAACCTATTCTTAAGACTTTACCCTAAGTTCCATGTAATTCCTAAGCATGACTTAAACATTTTATATGTCTGCAAGATGAATGACCCATATTTACTCATGCAAGGTTAATCTAAAATTATGATATGGGATTAATAAGTCAAGGATTTTGATCAATGATGCATGTTCACCCTAAATAATATCTAACAGTGAGATCAAAATGGAAAACTAAGCATAAGGTCCCTTTTATTATAACATAGACTTAGGCTACGACTTGATGCCAAGTCTTTTATAATTTGTGACGTCACGTTAATATGTCTTAAACATAGCTAAAGACTTTATCCTAAATATTTATTCATATTTATTAATATGAATAAAAACCTTGGTCTAAGACTTTATCTTAAGTTTTGTATTATTCCCAAGCTCTAAATTAAATATCTTTCTTGTCCACAAGATCAACGATCTACATTTGCTCATATGAGGAAGATCTAATGGGGTGTATTAATTAAACATTTCAACAAAGCTACAAGACAAGAAATGTGGTTATATGTGTCACCATTTCATTAAAAATATATTGATCAGCCAATGATGATCCACCTTTTACATTGATATCTAATGACATGTGTTTGCTCAGATGAAGATGATCTAATGGTGCAAGATCAATGTAGTCTTTTCAATGAAGTTCAGAGTAAACATAGAAATGTTAAGTGAAATGACTATGTGACACAAATTAAAGCCCAATAATCTTTCAAAGATAAATGGTATGCATTGATTCCTACCAACATGATCCAATAGTGCATAATTAACATTAAAAAATCAAAACCTTAGTCTTGAGTTAAAACTTGAGGATATTATGAAAGATCAATGACATGTGTTTTCTTGGATGAAGGTGATCCAACATTACATGATCAAATTAGACTTTTAAACAAATATTAGAGATAATGCAGTAATGACATGCATCATAACCATAGAAAACATAGTAGAGGCAGCCAATGGCATGTAACTCCCAAGATCGAGATCAATAAACCGCATTAATCCATGAAAAATGATCTAATGGTGCAAGGTGAAGGTGGAATTTTCCAAGGATCTGGAGTCAATGAAGTGTTGATTCCATGGAAAATCCATATAATCTATAAGAGTCAGTTCAATAAATTTTTTGGACCCATTATGAGGTAAAGGTATAAATAAACAAAAATATTATACAAATCTCACTTCATTTGAACTAGCTACCACCATTAAAGCACTATAAAATTTTTTAGAAAATCCCTAACATGTACAATATCCCTAGTTTGACCATATGATCACCTTAATCAAGCTAGAGAATTTGAACTACCATTAGTGTGAGCATAATTCAATCTAAAATCAAAGGAGGATTGTAAATATCCAACATACTTCCTTACATTCTATAAAAGGAGGATTGTAAATATCCAACATACTTCCTTACGTTCTATAAAAGGTTGGCCATGGTGTCTCCAACCCACCAAATATTATAAATATTGTGAAACAGACCACTTTTTTTACCTCTATTCCACCAAGGATACAAATATATCACAAACTATAACTCATGTATTGAATTATTAGGAGTTCATAAATGAGAAGTGTTCTTTAAACACTCTGGGCACCTGTGGTACATATTTAGGCATCAACAACAGGAGCTTTGTTGGTGCTAAAAGGAGGGCCTTTAACTATATCTTTGTGAAATTTTTAGAATCTTTGTTAATTTTGGTGTATTCTAATCAAAGATTAGTGTATTCTTTGCATATTTATGTTCCTTTGAGCATAATTTTATAAATGTAATTGATCTATATGGTTTCAAACTAGTCTTTGGGATTCTTTTAGCCAAAGATAAATATTCTTTGAAGATCTATGGATATTCATGTAAAGGTGGTGTATTCACCACATTTAAGGTTAATAATAGAAATTTTGTTCAAAGATTGATCGATTATTTACATATATGGGTTTATTAAAGCTTAAATGTGTAAATATCGCTATCATTAATCAGTTTAGACATATCTTTAAGCTTATTTAGTTGAAGATAATTACACTTTACATGTATTTTTGCAAAATTGGATTAATGTGCAAACTCAATCATTGCTATTTGCACATATCAATTTTATGCATCATATTTTAAATAGGTTTCAAAGTCCAAAATATGGAATTGACAAATACTAGAGATAATATCACCTCCTCTCCCTATATAATTTGATATATATCTAGTTCAAATAATCTAAGCATAAATTCTCAACATCCAAACCTACTTCACCAGCTCAGGGTGCTTATGTGTTCAAGGTATGGCATGGTCATGTGAATCTTCTATCAATGTACCTATCTAGGTACATGACTTACCAAGAAATATTGGATGGTATTTGCCTTCTTTTAGTCCTAATAATGTTATCATAGGTGAAGAACAAGTTATAAGTTTTAAGGCTACTTTAATAATCTTAAATGTTATTTATGAAAATGTAGCATGTAGATTATTTCCATTTACTTTCAAACATGTTGCATATGAATGGTTACTTAACCTTATAGAGAATTACATAACTAGATGAGATGATTTTAATAGAATATTTATTGATCACTTTGGTAAAATCATTAGTCCATGCATTATGTTTCAATAATTCACCTCTATTAAGAGAGATTCTAGTGAGACCATTGGAGGCTTTAACACTAGATTCTAGAATATGTTGAGTAGAACCATATCCCATTATAGACCTGATGAGGTTTTAGCCTTAGATATTTACAAGGATTATTTAGATCCTATGACTTATATGTTTCTTAAAAGGTCTATTATAATCATAAACACCTTAACATTGGCTTATGTTAAAGCTATAATAATCAAAAATAAAATGCAGCCTCAAGGTCAACTTGCATATGCTATCCTAAATGTCAACCCCAATTTACCATCACTAAATATCATTATTAATGATAATTAGAATGTGTTTACCTTAAATCAAACACTGATATTGAAGCAATTTCCCTTAAGACATGCCCATCCTAACAAAAATTTTGACGTCTTGAATAATGATATAAATGGATTTCATCTACAAGGATAGAGAGATTTGGTGCCACTAGTAATAACAATCAAGTTCATAACATAGAACCACAAAATAATGAGAGTGAATACATACTTAATATGGTTCAAAATTTGAGCACTAGTTTTCTTTAATTATAGAAGTAAGTGCGAAATACTAGGGAAAACTCCAACAAAAACTATGCTTCTAAATATTTTATTAGGCCTACAAATAGGTTTCATGATAACACCAATAATAGATCATATGATGATGTAAATGAAATGGATATTTGTGATATATGTCTAGTTGATAATTGTAATGTCTTTGAAGCATATCAAAATCAAAAGGATACATCTCAAACTGTATTTAATCAAAATAATGTTGTAGGGACATTTGGATTTGCAAGGACATCTAAATCCTTCCTGTTATGGGATTTAAATTTTAAATTTGAATAAGAAATTAAACATGAAGATGATATAGAAGAAGGAATACCCATTTAATATGAACAACCTCATGAACAAGATCAGATACAATTTGACCTATTTTTAGAAGATAACTATGAGGATAATTCATATGAGGACATTGCTGAAATTGAGGATACCTTTGAAGAAGTTGACTAGTGGAAACATTTATACCAAGTATTTTTGAAAGAAATTGAGGTATTCAAAAATATAAATGATATTTTAGAGATACCAAATCAAGATTAGGTATGAATCTATTAGATATAAGAGATGCCATTATGCATAGAAGATGAAGACGTAGCAAGGGTAGTAGATCAAGAATTTCCATATGACACCTTCAAAAGGTTGGAAGTAGGTGATCAATCTAATTCAAATGGTATGGTTGTAAATTACTATCATGTCCTTTTAGTTTATTATGATGAATAGGCCTTTTAATATGAGTTGGATCCTAATGTAGACATCAATCCAAGCATACTATTTACGTTTGTAATCCAACCATGGAAAGAGAATGAGACAAATCATGATCCATCTTTAAATGAAGTAGATTTAGGATTCCTAATGTAAGAAAGAATAATTTGGAAGAAGATGATTGGATCTTGGATCCATATCTTCAATCTTTGTGCTTGAGAATGGAGGTGGATAACCAAGCTACATCATCTAGAAGACACAAGCATACAAGTTCTCTTATCCATAAGAAGATTCCTTCAAATGGAAGCAATCATCTTTCAAGGTTCTATAGTAGACTAAATAACTATCCATTTTATCCTAGAGGTAGGTTATCTATGGAGTTAATGTAGGGATTTTTTTTTGTTTGTTTGTTTGGTATTTTTTATTTTTGTTTGTTTCTTACTTTAAATAAGTCCTTTTAGACAATTCTCAACTTAAGTTATATCTAGTTACTCAATAAACTCCATAGTTTAGGAATGCTGGTGTGAATCTTAAGCATGTGATTTACCATGGGCTAGAAATGTGAGCTTAATATTATGGTTTTGAGAAATTAGTAAATACTATTTAATAAGATAATGGTTACTTGTTTTTATCTGATCTTGATTTTCAGAAGGGTTGTACATGTAAGGTGAAGGATTGAATTATTGGAACATAGTAATGCTTGTAATTAATAAAAATTATTGTCTTGGAAAAAGTTTGCAACTAAAGATGCTTGTATTAAGATAAAAAACTTGACCAAATCCCTAAATTTGGCTAACTTGGTTCCTAACCTTTGCTATAAATTCAAAATTATTTGAAAAATAAAAAAACTAAGAGCATTATTTAAAAATTTAAAAGCTTTATAAGTAAAGATGATTCTAGTAATCTCCACCAAGGCTATGGATGTTTGATAGTAGTGGAGAAAGGCCTTGAGTGGAGCCAAAGGAAACTATATCAGGGCTATGGACACCTATCTAGAAATAGATAAATGCCTAAGCCTTCCATGATAAAGCATGGTTCTTAATGAATACATAAACATGCTACAAGTCAGTGTTAATGGTTAAAGTCATGAAACCTAGAAGATGTTTTCTAAATCTCATGGAAAATAGTAAGTGTAATCAAGGCACACACACAACATGGATAGGTGTTAATTTTTGATCCCAATTTTTCATGTTTTAAACTTTTTTTAACCATGAATTGATCTAAATAATGGTTATTGATCAAGTGGAATGAGTAACCTAGTTATTAGTCTAAACCATAATCTATAAATTCTAACATATTGTTATGTTTACCCTAGAATTCATATTTTTTAAGGTCAATATATCCCCATTTTTAAAAAATGGGGACCTTTGTGTCAAATTATGTAAATTTGTACCTTAAAATCAAAAATTTACTTGATCAGAGTGTCACCAGCATGTTTGCACATTATGTTTAATTGAAGATCATCTACACCTAGTTTGGTTGGCTTATTTGTTCATGATTTTGGTTTGATCTTATCTAATTTGCTCACATTGGATTTCTATGTTTCTAAATTATAGGTTTAATGGATCCCTCCTTGATTAGACTATGTTTGGATTTTATGGTTTTATCTCAATCTAATATTTTCACTAGCCTTTGGTTTTTCAAAAGCCAAGTTGAATTCATTTTGATCATCCTAAAACCCTTGGTCAAGAAACCCTAGCCTAGGATCCTTGATTTAAATTCAAATTAGTGGGAAACAATTTATGTGGGAACACTTTAAATATGCCATGGACTTATTTTATTTTCTATACTAAGGTTTAGTCATGTTTATTAGCATGACCAAACCTTAGTCTAGAAAAGTTTATGCTTGGTCCCTTTATTTTCAGAGCCACCTATTAGAGATCAATATTTCACCGTAGTTAGAGGTAGGAGTGTTCAGGTCCTACATCTAAATTTATCTCAACATGAGACTGACACTAGGTTAAGGGTATCTTATAATGGGGTCAAAATTCTAGGATTTTTAATGAAGCTATCTCCTCTGATATATGATTTTATCTCATTTAAAATACTAAAACCTAATAATGACCAAGGAAAAGGGAGAGATAGAACATGAAAAGGAAACCTAAGCTAAATATGGTGATGCACCTAGATTATGGTTGATCCACCCTGATTGACTCTAAAACACTAATGAAACAAGTAAAAGACCATATCTAGGATTCCAACTATCTATCATACATCAGTGTTTCATCAAGAGGTTCACCAAATAATCACAAGCTAAGGTAAATGGTAGAGAGGTATAATTAAAGACACTAACCAATCATAGTATCCACATGTGGGATATAATCAGAATATGTAGAATACTAAATATGACCTACATAATAAGATGAACTAGTAACTAGGTGAGATCATGATTTGACAAGGGAGAGATTTTTACCACCTATGAAAATATGACATATACACACTATAAAAAAACAATGAAATATAAATAACAATCTTATATTCATTTCAAGAGGTTACAAGCTCCATCATGGTAGATTTTAGTCATGCCAAGGAGAGGGAACCAACAAAATACAACAAAGATCAATTTTGTGGCTCAAAAGCCTCTATATGTAGTAGAAAGAGAGATGGGAACAATGCATTAGAGAGTAGAGAAAGATTCTTTGAGATCAATGATTGAGGTAGAAGTTCCTTAATTATTTTCAATATGCATACCTTGATCAATAAATAGACCTCCTTTTGTTCAATAGTCCTCAAGTTCCTCTGATTAGATGAGATATCCCACTAGAAGACAAGGTCTTGTTCTATGTGATGACAAAGTCTGTTTGAGTGGAATCAATTCCCTTAACTACTTCTCCAACCACTAGCTCATCACTTTAGAACCCTAAGTGCACTTGATGTGTTTGTGAGGATCAAATCCTCATATCCTAATACTAATAGTTCCATGTCATAGGTGATGGTTAGTACCTTCTTTGTTTAAAGATGACCCCCTTTAAATTAAACACATATCTTTTCCATTTTCATATCTAGATCATAAGTTCATATATAGATAAAAAACCATTCTAATATTATTGATTTTCTTATAGAGTCCATACTAATATAGACCTATAGACTAAATATCCCTTTATTTTTACTCCTAAAAAGGTCTATATTATGTATAAAATACCTATTTTATCTCTACAATAACCAAAAGTTTGTATATGTATAAAGCTCTACTGACAATGTTTGGTCCCATTTCATCATTAAAATTATAGACCCTTTATCTATATTAGGTATAAAAGACCTATTTTTCCTTTTTGAAACTTTAATGGTGATGCCAAATCCTATAATGTCTATTTGGTTTAGTCTAAACCTTGCTCAAACTTGGCTCTTTTGTGTATACCTTACCAGAGTCAAATAATGCTCTATCAACTTTTGTCAAAATGTCCTAGTCTTGTTCCTTGCTTATTAGTTATTGATATCTAACTTGGATCATTAACATTTTAACATTTTCTCACACCATCAATCTTGATCTATACAATCAAGCACCAATCATTAATCTTGCCCTAGACTTATCAACTTTGTCTAAGCTTATACCATGTGTCATATAGACATTTGATTTCAAGATCCATTGTCAGTCTACTAGATCACATGCTTATGGCACACATCGATATCTTGAGATCCTTAATTTTTTGACTCATCTCATACCATTGGATCAAGATGTATAATCAAGTGAGGACCATTAGATCTATTGGGACCCACTATTTGAAATATAATAACTACTTCATGAGTTTAAAATTGACGTCTATGTTCCCATCAAATGGTGTTCATGTGATTATCATTAACATTTGTGTGACCATCAAATTTAAGTACAAAATGATTTATTTTAATTGAGTTTAAAATTTACATTAGTGTGAATGTCTTATATTTCAAGTCCAAATTTAGAATCTTATAACTTGATCTAGAAAGCTCACATGGTCATCAAAATTTTAGAGGATGATATTGGCATGTAGAAATAAAATTATGTGTGTTCGATTGGCTCATAGGGATTCTTGAGTAGAGATAAAAATTATACAAGTGGACTAGTCTATTTGCTTCTCCACAATGTCTTGGTGATAGTATAGCTCTTAAACTCTACATACTTCATCCTTTGATAAATCCTTAAAGGTTTTGATGGATTCCTAATGTTTGTGAAACCTTTTCCATGCTTATGAATGCTTGAAACATATGAGAACCTATTTGTATCCCTCTATTTTGAAATCTTAGAACTCTTTATAAGACTTTGATCCAACTACATCAAACCATACAAGAGATTCATATGTGGGCCAAAATTGGCCAACATCTCTGGTGACTCACAATGGTTACATGCCTATCTATGAAAAATAACCTAGACCTTATGCCTAGTCCAGTCTATTGGGTATGAAGTCTCTACTTGGGTCCAACATATTTGTAGACACTAATATTGTGTCAACCCCCCTTGGTCCCCTTCTAAATGTTAACACTCCTAACCAACACTTGAACCCATTTCACCTTGGACACCTCACCCTAAGACTATTTCTTAGCCTATGAGTCACCCTGAGACTAGGTCCTCCAAATCCTAACTACCCATGACCTATTCTCACCTCATATTAACTCCCTAACCAACTCTCGTGCCTCATAAGCCTGTGTTTTGACCATTCTCCAATGAAAAAGGCACTTGGTAGGTGGAGAAATGGGCAAAGAGCTAAAAATAGCCCTTTTACCTATTCTCTCTCTGTCGATGTCGGTAAACCCTCGACTGATGCTGGTGGGATCACCAATGTCAATTACATAAGCCAAGCTCTAAACATTGAGCTATCCCCACCTTCTCACACATTCACATGCACATTCTGATTCAAGCACCAGAACTTGGCTATCATTCTCCTAGCTATGAAAGCTCTACACAAGTCATTCTAGAGACTAGATTGAAACATTGTACAAGGACCTCAACATTAACCACAATGGGAATAAGCATTCTGACCCCTCTGGTTCTTCACCTAATAGAGCTAAGTATTCTGGTTCTCATTTTAGTATTTTAGAATACTTTGTTAATTAGTTTCCATTTGATATTTATAAATACTGTCAAGAGGCCTGACTTCTTTTATGGAGGGGCTGAAAGGCCTTCCTCTTATTCTCACCCCCTTTACACACCAACCCTCTACCTTTATCCTTCTTCAAAATTCATTCACCTTCCTGAAACCCTGCACAAACCTCTAAATTCCCAAAAACACCTCTCTCCACCATGAAAACATATTGAAATCCATCCAAGGCCAGCAACCCCTACCAACATCAGCAAACCAACCGACGTTGGCACCATTTACCTGATTGACCTCAGCAGACAAATTGACGTCAGCGATTGTGTTTTGAATTAACAAACCATAAAACCTATCCAAATAGCCCATAGACCAGACAAAACCTTTGGCTAGCTTTTTGTAACATTTTGAGACACATAGACTATAGAGAATAGGTATGCAACATTCTACTTTTCTATTTCTTTAAGTCATTTCTCATTTCTTTCTTTACAACACTTTTATCTCTAAACAGTGGACTGTCATCCCTCAAGGAGCTTCATGCTTCTAGGACTGAGTGCGTAGCTTGGTAGTCCACCATATCCTCCTCTAACATTTTTCTTGTTTAAGTTTCTTTCTTACTATAGGTGTTTCCTCCACAGCCAAAGAGGAGCTCCCATAAAGCTTGCATATGGTGCGCACTAAATCTGGGTAACATCAAACCCAAAACTTCTTAACCTTAGTTTCTTTCATTTAAATCCAATTAGTGAAAACTTAGAGAAATATTCTTGCACGCCCAGTGGGACCCTTGGAGTTTTCCTTGGGTTCATTCTTCTTCTTTTAAAAAATCAAACTTTCATATAGATGCATTAGAAAAATATTCACTTCTTGCATCCCATCTTCTTTGCCTTTATTTCTTGAGAAATAAAAAATTTAGCTTCTCTTCTTTGTCTTTATTTCAAAAGGAAATCATTAGTAGAGGTTAAAAAGAACATATCTTTTTCTTCTTGTTACTTCTTGCATGCATCATAGAGTAGTAAAAAACTCATACTCTTTACCTCTTCTCCATTTTTTTGCATTTGAATAACATATTTCAATTTGGGTTCAAAACTACTACATTTCATTCTTGCTTGGATGCACACTTAGCCCACTTAGTAATTAAATCATTATGAATGAATAGTAGTGCAAAAATGTTACACAACCAAACCACAATCACTTCAAATCAAACACATAAACTTACTTGAGACAAGGCCCATCTAGGATTTCATCACCTAGCAGATACCTTACCCCACCCGGTGATCCTACTTGGATTTCACCACCAAGAGGAGGACCCACTTTATTCTCTGGTAGAGTTTAAACTATAGGGAAGGTATATTTTGGCTAAGTGGCCCAGCTTAGCTCTAGGTTCATGAAGTGAAGGGAGAAAGCCCCAGGACCAGGCCATGTACTGACCCTAATATAGATATTTTTGAGCACCATAACACAACCTGAAACCAGCCATAGACTTCCTCTCTAAGACTTGTTCTACAAGCCCAACTCCCAACACATTCTCTTAAGGCATAAGTCACCACGACTTTAAAACTCATTCCTACGAATCTAACATTTTAGAGTTTGCTTGCCTAATCATCTATTCTACTATTTTATCTAAGTGTTTGAGCTGGTAAGGTCGTACCATTTTGAAGTCTAAAACAACTCAGAATATCTTCTTCCAAAAACTATCAATTTTCTATGTTTCTAGAATTACACAAAAACCAACATCAGTTTTTCCACTGACGTTGATAACCAAACATTCATTAACATCAGTTTTGCCACTGATGTTGGCAACATTTTCTAATGATATCAGTTAAACAACTGACATCGACCACTATCAATAAATAAATAAATTTCTAGACAGCAAGCTTAAAACCCAAATTTCCTGCTATTTAACACAAATTTTGGTTTTCTAAAACTAAAACACATAGTGTTTTGAAGCTAAACCCCTTTCACCTTAGATTTTTTTGACACACAGTCAAGCCAAATCTCTTGTTGACCATGCAAGTCAACAACCACTCCCACCTTTGCCCTTCATGCCAAGTCATCTAATGGAGTATACTTCAGACACTGAGCATACTCTTATCCAACCTACCCCTGATCAACCTCATATTGTCCCCAAAGGGGATCAATATTTTGAGATATTCCTTGACCACAATGTCAAGGCTTTCGAACATTATCTTGCTAGAAGCCAAACATGAGATCCTTTAGGTAACCCTATTTATGGGATGCCAACTTCTTTGGTTGAAGCAGTAATGATATCAACAGCATCCACTACCCAACCTATGGTCACTCAATCCATTACCTTGACCAGTAACCCAACCATGGCCAATGTTCAAGATTTGGCCTCCCTTTTTATCCTTTTTGGCCCTACCTCCATCAGGGTTTTCGTACCCCCTCAACCGTAAATAATTTAACCAAGTTCAACACCTTTCTAGAGCTTGATTGTTTCTATCCCATCCACTCTTACACCTATAAACACGAGAGTGACCACTTATCCTTTAACTAGTGTCACCACCATTCAACCACCCTTGGTGGCATCTAATCAAGTTTTTCCCTCCAACTTCATGACACAAGCCCCCATGGCCTTAAAATCGGCCCCTATGATAAAATATTAGTATGTTGCACCTACACAAATGCAACCAAATATGTCATATGCCCCTTCCAATTCCTTCCAAGTACCCTATAACTTAGGGGGTACCCCTCATGCTAATCCATCTGCCGATCTAATTAAGATGCTGATGGATAAGATGTCTAACGTTGAGATATTTGTTTCAGGTTTAAGGAGTGTTCTTTTGTATGAACAAATTTGCAATGAACCTATCCACCCTTTAGTTCCTATTCAACCATACCCTAGCCTATGGGAACTCCCAAAATTTACTCACTTTTAGAGTAAAGAGGACCCACAATAACATCTATGAGCATTTAGACACGCTTGCTACCTCATAGTGCATGATGATGCATTATTACTTTGCACATTCCCTATGTCACTTTTTGGTGCTGCCCTTGACTGGTATAGCTCCAGCTCCATTACCAGTCATTCTCTCTTCACCTTTCTTCAACTCACTCAGTTATTCCTCAATCATTTCTCAATCAATATTACCAAGAAGGTCTCCATCATAGACCTTTATTCCATTAGACAATTTGAGGATGAGTCAATAGCTAACTTCATCACCCATTGGAGAGGTTTGATCAACCAAATCTCCTTCTCACTACCTCAACTTAAGCTCATTGAGCTCTTTTTTAAGATCATGTTCCAAGCACATTTCATCCACTCTATGGGTTCAAACTTTTTACACATTTGATGAAGCTTTCACTATGGCCTGAAAGCTTGAACTCCACGCAATCGAAGAAGACAAGGTCAAATTGTGTAACAAAAATACCAATGCAAAACCCAATGACCCTTCTTCCAAACTTTCTTCTTCCCACTCCAAGTCCAAGGGATTAGTGAATGATGTGGTCCTTAGGTCACCATCTTCTACCACAACCAACTAATCTGAGCCCTCCACTTTG
This sequence comes from Torreya grandis, assembly GCA_037957365.1. Taxonomy (NCBI): domain Eukaryota; kingdom Viridiplantae; phylum Streptophyta; class Pinopsida; order Cupressales; family Taxaceae; genus Torreya; species Torreya grandis. The sequence continues at coordinate 531,184 of JARHVA010000903.1, forward strand.
CAAAACATCACTAGACAATTCCAACAATGGTATGAACAGTGATGATACACTCTAATAGGAGAATCATATGCTTCCGTATTGGATAAATTAGTGAAGTAGGGAGTCCTCAACCTCCCTCAAATTTGACCACCTATCCAATTTGACCCCTCATGAGCCATCCCTGCATGGTATAGGGAAAATGAATTTTGTAACTATCATCATGTCAAGGGTCATGACATGGATAATTGTAAAACCTTAAAAAACATTGTTCAAGACATGTTAGACAAAGGGGACCTTGTTTTGGATAACCATAATGCACCAGCCAACCAAAACATGGATGTTTTTAGGAAACTATTTCCTAACCATCCCCCAAGTCAGAATAATGTTTAGACCATGGCTGATGACCCTCAAGAATGCAACATATGCACGGTTGACATGGTCTTTCCTTTCATTCCTATCTAACCTCTCCCACAATCTAAAGAGATTGGTCAACCCATTTCTCCACCATGGGTAAAAGAGCCTATTTTACCCATACCACCCCCACACAACAAATGACTCCCTTTGCCTTACCCTCTTCCTAGCGTGGATGAACCCGTCTCACCTATATCATCCCCACGACATCAAGCACCTCCTCTACCCATTCTTCTACCTCCTGAGGATCCTGTATTACGTATTCCTCTTGCCCCCACCTTACCTCTTCTTCTACAATTGGAAGAAATTACCATTCCTACTCTACACCCTCATGTAGAAGGGGCCATCATCCCTCTACTTCACCCTTTAGAGGAGTCTTCCTCTCTTATTTTTCCTCCATTGATGGAGGATAGTCCTCCATCCACCCCCCTTTCACACGTAGGAGAGTCTACATTAACCTCTCCCATATTGGAGGATGCTTTGATGGTACCAACACCAGTGGCCCCACCCTCATCCTTCTTATTACCAATGGAGGATCATACTTTCCACACTCCTATACCACATGTGGAAGGCATGATCATCCCTGTGCTCTATCTTCTTGGAGAGCCAAATTCTCCAACCCCTTCTCCATCGAGAGAAGAACTCACCACCTCACCCACTTCAGTTAAGGAAGATCTAGTGATGGTTTTCTCACACCTTTGACCTGAGATCACTGCATCCAACATGTTTCCACTCTTGCAATCACCCAAATCCTCCAAAGGACTGACTGTAAGGCCTCACATGATGTCATCTAAACCCTTCTCTCAATTGGTAGAAAACTTAGGATTCCTCCATTCTAGGAACCTAGAGTATGAGGCATTATGGGAGCAACTTAAGGCTCCTTATCTTACACATCCCACTTCACCTTATATTGCTAACCCTTCCATGATGATTTGCCCCAAAGTCTTTGACGAGGATTGGGTTTCCACTTCTAAATCATTAGAAGCTCAACCTTCCATGTTTGAATCCAAACCCTCACAGGCATCCACCATGTTGAAATAGATTAGATCTCTTAGTGTTCACCCTATATCAAACCTCACTCACCCACAAGTGAAGTTAGATTTGAACCTCACCCCACACAATAGTGGTCCTCTCACCAAACTAAAGGAGAATGCTAAACCACATCGGTTTACTCTTCCCTCACCTTCACCATTTCCCTCTATCTTGGGTCCACATCCTTCCACTTTAATAGGAGTGCTCCCTATTCCAACACCTCACAAAGTCAAACTCCCTCCATTACTCCCTCTACCCATCAAAAAAATATTTCCTCCAAGAAATTTGACACCTCTCATCAAGAAAGTGCCATCTACGCATGTGGCCACACCACCAACCAAAAAGGTGGTATGAAAAACTCCCCCTATAACTCCTAAATATAAGTTGTCAACCCCTACTACAACAATGAGTGCAGACCCATTAGTGGGTTCTTATGCTTTGCTTTTATGCCAATTATTCCAATCTTCTAGCATCATTCTCTTGCCCATGAAGCCATACCAACCTCTCAAATCAATACCATCCTAGTTCAACGACACTCAAATCTACTTGTATCATCAGACACCTAGGCATGATACTAAGATTTGTTACACCCTTAAGGTTGTCATTCACCAACATCTAGAAAAGGACACCCTTCTCACTGAAGATTCTACTGACCACCTTTTTGATAAACTACCGACACCATCCCATGCCTCCCAAACCTCCTCACTTGAATCGAGATCCCAACATGAGATTATGGTCCCTCTACCACCTTTTCCACCTTTATTTTGAAATCAACACCATTAATGTGGACACCAAGTCCCAAACCCTAAAAGATAAAGGAAAATAATAGGTTTTTATCCCTTGGACATATCCATTTACCAAGCCTTTTCAACCACCAAAACCTAAGATTTCTATCTTGGGCACATATCAACCAACATCTTCAGGGGTAATTCCTCCTGACCTCTCTAACCAACATGATGTTTAGCATAAACAACTTGTTAACTACTTGAATTATTATATCATTCCTCCTGACCTCTCTAGCAATGGACGATGGGATTTTATCAAGAGTACTACTCGATACACCATGCTAGGGGGTCTTCTCTACAAATGAGGTTTTGACGGTCTCCTTCTCCAATGCCTAACCACCACTAAGACATATCATGCCATCAAACAAGTCCATGATGGGATTTATGGAGGACATTTCAGTGGTAACGCGGTTACAAAGCGCATCCTCTGCCTAGGCTATTATTGGCCCACTCTTCACCAAGACTGCAGTGACTATGTTCAGCATTGTATCAAATGCCAACAACATGCTAACCTAATTCATGTCCCTAGCCATGCTGCTCTTAATCATCTTCATATCTACCAAGATTGCATCAAGCGTTCCTACAACAAAAATTTGAAAGAGCAAGATTTCAAAATTAGAGATCTCATCCTTAAAGAAAACCAACACGTGACCAATATGGAAAGAAGCAAATGAGGCAAGTTTGTTCCTAATTAGCTAAGACCTTATAAAATAATGCAAAAGTATGGATCAGGCACTTATCATTTGTCTTCTCTCGAAGGCCGGCCAGAACCTGAGCCCCTTAATGCCTTGCATCTGTGACCATTTTATTGTTAACCAAGTAATCATTCACTTGATGTTTAACTTAAGCTCATCCCTTAGAACAAACCCTGTCATCCTCATTCCTATTCCTTTCAACCCTTTTTCCTTACAAAAATTAGTTAACCCTTTTTTAAGCATTAATGCTTTGTCCTAATAAAAGGGAAACCCCTAAACCTCTATAGTTTAGTCCATGACTAAAATTTTAGTCAACAAAAAAAAACATAAAACTAGGATGCCTAACAAAATATTAAAAGGTCACAAACTATAAATATAGGCTGCTCCCTCGAAGGACAGCTGCATTATTACTGTAATTAGTAAACTACTCCCTTGAAGGATAGCTATGCAAAGAACTCAAAACATATAAATCAAAATATAGATGACTCCCTCGAAGGATGGCTATGCCCAAATTTTGCTACCAAAATAGCACCCTCTTAGAAGCTTCCCACATCGATCAGCTTCACATGACCACAAAACAAAACAACATCCCCAAGTAGACTTCCCACATTGATTAGTCTACCAAAGAAAGTGATTGAAAAACTATTAAGTTGTGGACTTGGGTATAGTCATTCTAAGGGTCACCTATAAAAGGGGTAAAGTTATCCCTACTAAAAAGGATTACTCTATCCTCACATATCACATAATCACACCTCTTACCCCAAAATACCCAAGGGATTTTGAGCTAACTTAACATCAAGTGATTAGGGTACTTCTCTAACAAAAACCAATGGTCAAAGACATAATGCATGAATGGGGATTTTGTTTGCAAAAACCTTATCTATGCTATCATTATGGTCCTTCTCAATGAACGAGCAATGTGCCTTTCACTTCTTACACACCTTTGTCACATGCCAGTTTATCTTTTAGGACGCAGTGTCTTAAAATGATATGCTCACATATTGTTATCTCATAGTTTTCACTATACAGTTATGAACCTATCATTCAACTCAATTTTATCATAAATAACATCACATGTTTTTGATAAAAAAAACAACCACAACATTTTCTAACCACTAACATAACATCATGATTTATTTAATGCAAATACCAATTTGTGTTATATAATTTATCATGGCCCATTCACATTAGTTTCTATGGAAAACAATACACATGGAAACTACCAACCGAACATAATTTATGCCAAGCATATACCATCACCAATATGGAAACCTACTGAAGCATAAATAATCTCATTTCATTTTTAGCATACACCATCACCAATATGGAAGATTTCTAAGGATGAAAAAACACATAACCTATGTTACAACATACACCATCACACAATATGGAAAACGCTATAACAACATCATACATTCATAATGTCAAGCATTTACCATTGAACATATGGGAAATGCTAAAAACACTAACATAACCAAAATAATTAACACAAAATTCACATCCATAACATTTCCATATCTCAAACATTTCATTTATATATTACTATCACATTAAGGTATATACCAAAAATATCTAAAATAGTACAATATACATGTGCCTCTCTCAAAATGTATGTACATCTTGCATCAATGGCACACAAGCTGGTATAAATATACAACTCAACTAACTACAAAAACAAACACATCAAGGTTGTGGTGGTGGTTGTGGTCGCGAAGACGCCGAATCATCTCCACTCTCTAACCATCATCATCTCTAAGAACTAGAGGCAGTGGCATGCAACACAGATTGCTATTGAGATAGCATTTTAGAATACCACTAGATCTATAGATACTCCCTGATGGCACCCTCATAATGTACAATCTCATCCAATGCAATATTATACCTAAATATAGGTACAATTTGTGGTGGACCCATTGATCCCACTGCCATGCCCTATAAATAATTATGTGACTATGGCTGAGGTGGCTATTAAACTACTGGCTATTGCATTGGCTACTATGGTGGTGGCTAAATAGGGCCCTACCCTCCAAAACCCTACCCTGTTAACACCTATGCTTGGGCTATGGCCAATTGCCCCTATAATGTAGTAACTTGCCCTGTCAGGGTAGCCACCTATGTCATCAAAACTATCACCTATCCCTAAAGCACTACCACCTATGCTCATGCTACATCTCTCTCCTAGATGGTAGCATCCCTCTCTCTATTGAATACCTACAAATTAGGAGGTGGTCCCCTCTAAATCCCTACATAGTGACCTACTCACCAAGCCAAGTAAGCCACCGTACACCCTAGATCTACCACACCTAGACCTGCAAGTATCTCCTTAAAATCTGGCCACTCTGTCTCCTCTGGCAGTGGGAGGGGTGCCTCAATATCATCTTATTTGTACTATGGGAAAGTAGGAGGCACATCCTATAAAAGCCCATACTAGTGCCATACTCTCTCAGTAATAACTCTCTCGAGCTCACCAACTCACCTACCTCTCACCCATCACAAGCTCTAGACCCCCACCAGCTACTCTGCCTGATCTCTAAATGTTGGATATACCAAGTACAACCTCCAAATAATACCTATTGGGATCAAGGCATCTAGTACCCCCTGTAATAATCAATATCATAGATGATGGCATCCACATGTGTCTGCACCATGACCTCTCGCCATCACCTAAAACCAACTCTGAGGCTAGCCTAGATCACTACTGGGAGGCCAAGAGGTCATGTCATTAAGATATGCTCATACGCCCAATAGTGTAAGAGGTGGCCCACACACAAGCTATACTACTGCCACCGATTGATCCCCCATAGCTCCCTATATAATTAGGCTAAAAACACTAGAGCCCACACAAAAATTGTCTACTCCCCCACCATGTCTGCCAACACCTCAGTCATCAAGATTAGGAATCTCCCTCTCTCTACATCAGGAAGGGTGTATACAGTGATGCCGATCATCATTAGGATGGCTAGTCAATGTTCATCCTCATTCATAGCATAAATCAGCTCATAAGTAAAACTCACTAAATGGTACGTCACCTCAGTAACGTGCTCCCCAAACAATGTCACCATATGAATGTCATGCTCCTCTCTCGAACATGCATATAAATCTGCCCCATGTATTGGCAACCACAAAATTCAATACACATCCTCTACTATCACAGTCAACTCTCCAGTTGGTAGGTGAAAGGTGTTGGTGGTATGATCCCACCACTCAATCAATGCTACCATCAAATTGATGTCCCTAGCCACTTGATAATATCACCATAACTTGTCAAGCCCTCCAATAGCCATATGTTCCCACTCATCTCTTGTGATGTCTTGATGTATCCACGTCAACAATGTCAAGAGATAATCTCACAATGTCAATGTCTACCTAGCTTGCATCCAACTAACACACACACAACAACGTTAGCTAACATTACGCAAACAACTAACAACCTCTTTGACTCTTCTTCCCTTTTGGGAGAACTACATTGGCTTGAGGCCCTTAAAATAGGGGCTTTTTAGGTAGCACTTAGTTGACATGGGGTCTTCTAAGGTTAGCTCAGCCATTTGCCCATTTGTCTACCTAATGGATCAACTATTTGAACCCTAGGCTCACTACCTATCTTAAACTACCACACCTGAGAGTACATCAACATCACTTTGGCCCTCCAGATTATCATTTTTAACCTTTCCAAGGACTATACAACCTTTAATAGGCAATTGGCCTTAGTTATAGTGCTGATGATAGCTCTATCCTAACTAACATTAGCATCATATTGACTAACATTGGTCACTTTGTCGGCCGACGTCGACAGCACTGCCGACGTCAGTGACTGGTTCAACCCTAGGGCTGAATGGGGCATGCCCTAAAAATTAGGGCTTCCCCATTTCTTCTCTATTTCACCCCAAAACACCCCTAAAACTACCTAAAACACCCTACCTAACCTACTCACCCTTCTAATACCCCTCCCCTCCCAATTTATTGCTAAAAACTCAAAAAATAACAAAACTAAAATCAAATTCAAAAGCACTCAAAAATTCACAAAACAAACCCCACCTCATCTCGTCATCACTGCCAAGGTGTTATAATAGGTGCAAGTGGTGGTGGTCCTCCTTTAGGGCATCCTTTGACATCTATCATCTTCATCTACCCTATCTCCTCAATAAAATCACTGATGGGCCACAACGCTCCCAATCACTCACAACACTCACCAGCACTCCTCACCACTCACACAATGACACTTAGCACTATTGGCTATGGACAAATCGAGGTCTTTATCACTCCAACACTCAAAGCTCTCTTTGTCAACACTTCAAAAGTCATAAATGACTTTTGGTGGGCTGCCAATCTACTTTTGTTAGATTTGTTCAGCCACTGATGTCGGCAAAATTGTGCCCTAGGCCACCAACATCGGTCGATGTTCTACTAACATCAGTCACCTAACTGATGTCAACAACATAAAAACATAGGTCTTTTCTAAACCTACCTAAAATCATGACTAAAAAACCAGCCTTGATACTATAGAAGTCACCTTAGACTTCTCATGGGGTATATTGGAGATCACATACATCTCCCTAACCACAACAAACAACACTCAAGATCACTTATATCTTAGCCCAACTCAGCAACTAACCTTGGATATCGTGACTATCTCCTTAGACCATGATCACTTTTGAGATAACTTTGCCTTGGTTGTTTTGCTTGCCTATGCTACCTCATGAATGGTTAGCAAATTATCCACAACCCTCACACCTATTGTCAGATCGTGACCAAGTTGATCCCCAATATCTGTGACATTTTCATGTTTTCCAAGAGCACTTCCTAGCCCAGATACTTGGAACATGATGCCCATTGGAGCTATAAATTTTATCAATCTAACCCAATCAGCTACCACTAATAAGTTGGGGACTAGTTACTTCAATTTTAGTCATCCTCAACCTTGCCTATGACAATTTGACCTGCTATCAAGTGAAGTGGTATACGCATAATCTCAACTATTGTAGCATTCACACTCCAAAATCATCCTATCCATCCACTACCTATCAAATCGGCACCTAATTTTGGATTACCTTCTCTCGATTCCCACTTTGAGGGGGAATACCTCATCCCATACATGGGGCAACTTACATCTATTTTTGTCTTGCAATTCATCAAAACAAACCACAAGACAAAAATGGCCAAATGTAGACACCAATATCATGTCAACCCCTCTTGGTCCCCTTCTAAATGTTAACACTCCTAACCCACCCTTGAACCCCTTTCACCTTGGACACCTCACCTAAACACCTCACCCTAAGACCATTTCTTAGCCTATGAGTCACCCTGAGACTAGGTGCTCCAAATCCTAACTACCCATGACCTATTCTCACCTCATCGTAATTCCCTAACCAACTCTCGTGCCTCATAAGCCCATGTTTTGACCATTCTCCAATGGAAAAGGCACTTAGCAGGTGGAGAAATAGGCAAAGAGCTAAAAATAACCCTTTTACCTACTCTCTCTCCACCGACATTGATTAACCCTTGACCGATGCTGATGGGATCGCTAACATCAGTTACATAAGCCAAGATCTAAACATTGAGCTAGCCCCGCCTTCTCGTACATTCACATGCACATTCTGATTCAAGCACAAGAACTTGGCTATCATTCTCCTAGCTATGGAAGCTCTGCACAAGTCATTCTAGAAACTAGATTGAAACATTGTACGAGGACCTCAACATCAGCCACAATGGGAATAAGCATTCTGACACCTCTAGTTCTTCACCTAATAGAGCTAAGTATTCTAGTTCTCATTTTAGTATTTTAGAATACTTTGTTAATTAGTTTCCATTTGATATTTCTAAATACTATCAAGAGGCCTGACTTCTTCCATGGAGGGGCTAAAAGGCCTTCCTCTTATTCTCACCCCCTTTACACACCAACCCTCTACCTTTATCCTTCTTCAGACCTCATTCACCTTCTTGAAACCCTACACAAACCTCCAAATTCCCAAAAACTCATTTTTCCACCACAAAAACATCTTGAAAGCCATCCAAGGCCAACAACCCCTACCAACATTAGCAACCCAACCAATGTCAGCACCATTTACCTGACTGACCTTGGCAGACAAACTGACGTCAGTGACTATGTTCTGAATTAACAAACTAGAAAACCTATCCAAATATCCCATAGACTACACAAAACCTTCAACCAACTTTCTATAACATTCTAAGACACACAGACTATAGAGAATAGGTACGCAACATTCTACTTTTCTATTTATCTAAGTAATTTGTCATTTCTTTATTTACAACACTTTTATCTCTAAACAGTGGACTATCATCCCTTAAGGAGCTTCACACTTCTGGGACCGAGCGCATAGCGTGGCAATCCACCATATCCTCCTCTAACATTTTCTTGTTTAAGTTTCTTTCATACTATAGGTGTTTCTTCCATAGCCAAAGAGGAGCTCCCATAAATCTTGGATACGGTGCACACTAAATTTGGGTAACATCAAACCCAGACCTTCTTAACCTTAGTTTCTTTTATTTAAATGCAATTAGTGAAAACTTAGAGAAACAATATTGACCTAGATATAACACTCAATGCCAATCTTGCTCTAACCTCTTTTAAAACAAATAGAAGGACCAAGAATAGAACAAACAAGATAAAATGACCAAGTCATTTATTGAAATGGAAACTAACCTAGAACAAAATAGGAACAACAAACAAAGGTGCAAGAAACTACACTTAGAAGAATTTGAAAAAATCTATCCTAATATACACATCTTAAAACTATATATACCTTTCCTCCTAGATAAAAAAGAAATATTGATAACCGTTTTACCTCATGAAATGAGGAATTTAGTGAGGCATGCAAATATTTGATCCTTAGCCTTGATTCCTCCTTATTCTTTGTGATATTTTCCAACTTCATTGGCATGATGATCAGTGAGAACTAGGGAGCTCGAAATAGATCAGCTATGTGCATCCAAATAGTCTCAATAAGGCATCTAAATTGTAACTTCTAATGGTGGTTCATCAAAACTAAAACTTCTAATGGTAGTTCAATAAGGCATATCTCTTTGATTTTCATGTTGTCCTGAGTAAGACTAGGATTATTATTGGTTATAAGTTCCTCAAGATCATCAAGGAGCTCTACATATTCTACCCAATCTTAGTCATTGTCTTCCATGGGAAACTCTTTATCTACCTTATCCATCACTTGATCCTTAACCTGAAAAATATTCTTAAGTTTTTTAAAGAGCTTCATTTGCAACTATCAATCATCTTTTTCCTTCTTTTCATCTAGAACCAATATTTTTTTAGTCTTCTCCTCTTGATGTATGAGGTCATCAAGTTGATTTTCTTCTAGATTTAAAGAATTAGTGGAATATTTAGAATATCCAACTTGTTATAATATCTCACCATCCAAGTCCACCATCCTAATTTCATCAATCTCACTCATGAAAACATGTTACAACTACTACCAATGGTATTCTTCTTTAGGAATTATCTCTACCTCAACAATGGTTCTATGTGACTAGTGTTCATGGCTACCTTCCAAAAAAATATGAGCTTGTACTTGATCTATATCAACTACCACAAGATCTTGAGAAAACTTTTGATCTTGGATAACTAATATGTGATCAAGAGGTTCTCGAGAAATAACCTCTTGATGAACATCTAAGGCTTCTAGAATCCTATTGTATCTCATCTCCAACTCGAACTTTCTCTTGAAACTCATCATATTTGACATTATGAAATACTGAGACATGCTTACTCTCACCAAGTAGTGTCATAATATTGATCTCCTCTTCTAATAATGATAATTCCTCATTATTAGTTATGACTTCAACATGGATTTCACCACTTACCTCTTCAAGGAGTGGCTTAGGATATTCTTGGTATGACTCCAAGAGAGATGAGACATGTGGCACCTCCTTGGTCTAACTTCTTGTCTTTGATAGTCATATCTTCTTCCTTTTTTTTCATACTACTTTGGATGTATTTCCAAGATGAAAATGACCTAAATTATTGATGTGTGGGTTAAATGACCTTGGATTTTCTTGACTACATGATTTTGTTCTAAGATGGAAATGATAGAGGTCCTTCTTTAGCCTTTTTATTTTAGCTCTCATCTTCTTTCCTTGTCTTCAATTCTAACTCTCTGATCTACTTATCAATATTCTCTTAGAATATTTTTTCTTTAAGGTGGTCAATGGCTTAATGAAGATAAATAACAAAAGAAGATTATTGAAGAGGGAAGAGAGAGGTGTGTATAGGTTCAAATCATCCTTTATCTTGGATCTCAAATCTAGACTTGCCTATCTTTTACAACCCCATGACTTCACCACTTGGTTCCATATTAGAACCTTGAAGGACTTCATAAGGGGTTCTTGAGGAAGGATGGAGTATTGGATCTCAAAATCAGGTTGTTATACAATGATATCCTTCTTTCTTTGATAGCTCTCTTAAATAAATTTCTAGGAAGGGAAGTCTAAGGAACACACAAATAACTTGGTGAATCAAAGGGTCACTTGGAATGGTATTTTTGGGAGGAATAAATGATAGATAAGAAGTATGAGGTGGTGTATATGTAGGAACATAAGGTTGGTGAGGTTAGACCTACTATTTCTCAAGGCCTTTTACCTTGTCCTCAATACATTGAATGTAACCACCTACATTCATCATCTCACCTATGCGATTGTTCCAATTTTCTCTCTCAACAGGTGTCCATTCTCCTTTTATTTTTTATAGTGAGTCTCTCACATGATAGAATCAGTGAGTATGGACATCTTAGCCATAATACTTTTGTGAGGACAATTATAGTGCATGCTTATCAAGGATTATTAATGTTTTCCTAAGTACTGGTATGGATGCCTCATGATAGGGTTAATGAGGAGCATTATTATTATGGGCTTACTATTCATAAGAAGGATTAGGGAAATACTCTTACATATATTTTTCATGAGGAACATAACAAGGTTATATATATATTTGATATGATTCTTAATAAGGCTGGTAAGGGTCATATGGATTATGAGGATCATATTGGGTCTATTAATAATAAGGTGGATAGTAGGAATATTCACCATATCTATTCATATTGATGTCATATATCAAATGAGATGTAAAAACTAACTAGAAAATTTATTAAGACATACATAGACTACTCGTAACTAGAAGTTTGATTTGTATTCACCATTGGTGCTAATTTGTTTATTTCCAAAAGTTGATTAAAGGAAAGACAAATATATTTTCACTCTTTTGGACCTTGTCCCACTAGGCATTCCAAAACTCTTCAAGATCTAGATTGTACCTTATATAGAGGCATGAGTGTTTAGGTCCTAAATCTATGTCAACATGGGATTGACCCCAAGATATGGGTATCCTATAATGGGATTAGATCTCTAGGATTTTTAATGAGGCTATCTCCTCTAATGCATAATTTTAGCTCATTTAAACTACTAAGACCTACCAATGACTTGGAAAAATGGAGAGAGAGAGAGAGAGAACATGAAAGGGAAACCTAAGATAAAGATGGTGATGCACTTAGATTATGGTTGATATAACTTGACTAACTCTAAAACACTAATGAAACAAGAAAAATACTATATCCTAGATTCTAAATATCTATCATACATTAGTGTTTCATGGGGAGGATCACCAAATGATCACAAGCTGAAGGAAATGATGGAGAGGTCTAATGCAAGACATTAGCTAGTCATAGTATCCACATGTGGGCTTCAATCATAAGATGTAGAACACTAAACATGACCTACATAAAATATGAACTAGTAACTAGGTGATATTATGACTTGACAAGGGAGAGATTTCTACCACATATGCAATGATGACACGTACACACTATACCAAAATAATGAAATATGAAGAATAATCTTGTATTCATTCCAAGTGGTTAAAATTTCCATCTTGGTTGAGTTTAGTCATGCCCAAGAGAGATAAATAATAAAATATAGTAGGGATCCATTTTTGGCTCAAAATCCTCTATATATAGTATAAATAGAGAAAGAGAGGTCACAAAAATTCATTAAAAAGTGGAGAAAGAGTCTTCAAGATCAAAGAGTGAAGTGGTAGTTCCTTAATTTATTTTGTATGTGTGCCTTGATAAAAAAATGTACCTCCTTTTGTTCCAATAGTCCTCCAACTCCTCTCATCAACTGTGAGATCCCACTAAAAGACAAAGGTTTTTTCCATGTGATGATAAAGTCATTTTGAGTAGAATCAATGCCCTTAATTGCTTCTCCAACCACTAGTTCACCACCTTGGTGCCCTAAGGCCCCTTGACATGTTCATGAGGATTAAATCCTTGAATCCTAATACTGATAATGTCATGCCATGGATGATGGTTAGTACCTTATTTATTGATAGATGATCCCATTTACATTAAACACATATCTACTCCATTTTCATATCTATATCATAGGTTCATCTATAGAAGGGAAACCAATCTAAGATTATTGGTTTTACTATAGATGCCATATTAATATGGACTTATAGAATAAATATCCCTTTTTCTATACTCCAAAATAGATCTATATTACATATAAAATACCTACTTTATCTCTATAAGAACTTAGAGTTTGTATGTGCATGGAGCTCTACTGGCAATGCTTGGTCCCATTTCCCTTTATCTATATTAGGTTTGAAAGACATATTTTACATTTATAGAGATTTATTAGTGATGCTAGATCCTAGAATGTGCATTTGGTTCATTCCAGACCTTGTTCAAGATTAGCTATTTTGAATTTACCTTTTGTGAGTTGAATAGTTCTCTATTAACTTTCATAAAAATGTCTCAAACTCATTCTTTAATTATTGGTTGTCAAGATCTAACTTTAACATTTTGGTCTTTGCTCACACTATCGATATTGATCTATATGATCAATTTCCAACCATCTATCTTGCCCTTGACTTTTCAACTTTGTCTAATCTCACACCATGTGTCAAAAATGAATTTGATTTTAAGATCCATTATTAGTCTTCTAGCTCACACGCTTATGGCATGTGTTGATCGAGTGAGTAACATTAGATCTATTGTGACCCACTATTTGAAATATAATGACTAGTTCATGAATTTAAAAATGACATCCAAATTCTCATCAAATGATGTTCATGTGATTTTCATTAACATTCGCATGACCATCAAATTTAAGATCAAAATGATTTGTTTTACTCAAGTTTAAACTTGAGTTAGCATGAACGTCTTATGTTGTAGGTCCAACTTTAGAATATTATAACTTGAGATAGATATATCACAAGAGTATGAAAATTTTAGAAGATGATCTTGGTATTTACAAATATAATTACACATGATTTATTGGCTTACAAGGGCTTCCTAAGTATAGATAAAAATTGCATAAGTGGACTAGTTGCTTCTTCATGATGTCTTGGTGATTGTCTAACTATTAAACTTTGTATAATTCATCCTTTTATCAATAATTTAAGTTTTTAATGGATTCTAAAGGTTTATACAAATTTGTCCATTCTTTTAAATGCCTATAACATATGAGAACCTACTTAGATCCCTTTATTTTGCAATCTTAGACTTGTTTCTTAGACTTTGATCCACTAATTAATCAAACCATGAAAAATCTTAATATGTGGGCCAAAATTGACCAAAACCCCCTTTGTTTATTTTTATCTTATCATGGTGTAAATTTATTGTTCATGGGGCCAATTTATTATGTTTTAATCTTAGTCTAAACTTTAGCCTAAAGTTTTATTCATATTTATCAATATAAATAAAACCTTGGTACAAAAACTTAGTCTAAGATCTATATATCCTAGAGCATAACTTAATATTTTCATTGATTGTAGCATCAATGATATGTATTTTCTCAGGCAAGATTGATCTAATAGTGCATATTAAGTCAAGACTTCAACCTAGTCCCAAAATGAGTGAGATAGTGAAAAATGTTACCACCATGGGAACTTAGTCAGAAGATCTAATTGAGTGAATTTCATAGGATATAAATGATACAATGGTGGTAGATGGATATTGAATTTTCAAAATGAACATATACCAAATAAGGTGCCACCATATGGCAAAAGTACACTAGCCTGATAGATACTGATAATACAGAGTGCAAAAAGTGCATCAAGATGCCAAGTGGCATGATCTTGGGCCGTACGTTTCATGATCTAATGCTAATTTGACTCTTTAATTTGACTAACCCTTAGTCTTTAATTAATTAAGTGAATCTATGTCTAACTCATCTAAACCCTTAGTCTAAAAATGTTTAGCCTAGGTCTCTTAAAATATGACTCAAATTTATATGGGAACACTTTAATTTTGCTCAAGACTTAGTTTAATTTTTATACTAAGGTTTAGTCATGTTTTTTAACATGACCAAACCTTAGTCTAAAAATTCACACTTGGTCCCTTTTATATCCTATGACCCTTGGTCCCTTTTATCTATTAGCTTGGTTTAATTAACACATGGTCTCTTTATTATAAACTTATCTTAAAATATTAATCCTAAAGTTTTGATTCATTTTTATTAGAAAAATTAAAAAAACCTTATTCTTAAGACTTTTCCCTAAGTTCCATGTAATTCCTGAGCATGGCTTAAACATTATGTTTATCCGCAGGGTCTATAACCTATGTTTATTCAGGGGAGGTTAATCTAATGATGTGAGATGGGTTTAATAAGTCAAATATTTTGAAAAATGATACACATTTACCCTAAACAATATCTAATGTTGCAAGAAAAAAATGGGAAACTAAGCATAGGGTCCCTTTGATTATGACATAGACTTAGGCTAAGACTTTATGCCAAGTATTTTATAATTTACGCGGTCACCTTAATATGTCTTAAACATAGCTTAAGACTTTAGCCTAAATATTTATTCATATTTATTAATAAAAATGAAAACATTGGTCCAAGACTTTAGATTATGTTTTATATTATTCCCAAGATTTGAATTAAATATCTTTCTTATCTAAAGGATCAATGGTCTACATTTGCTTACACGAGGAAGATCTAACAGGGTGTATTAATTCAAGATTTAAATAAAGCTCTAAGATAAGTGAGGTGTTGATAGGTGTTACAATTTTTTTAAAATGATATTAAGTAGCCAATGGTGTTCCAGCTCTCCTATCAAGATCCAACAACATGCATTTGCTCAGATGAAGATGATCTAATGGTACAAGATCAATGTAGACTTTTTAATGAAGCTCATAAAAAACATATAAATTAAAAGTGGCATGATTACATGATGCAAATTAAATCTCAAACATATTTTAAAGATAAATGGTACACATTAATTCCTACCGATAATATCTAATGATGCATAATCAATTTTGAAAAGTAAAAGCCCTGATCTTGATTTAAATCACAAGAATCTTATGCAAAATCAATGGCATATGTTTGCTCAGATTAAAATGATCCAATAGTGCATGATGAAACTAGAATTTTCAAAAAATATCAAAGAAAATGCAATAGTGACATGTGTCATAACTATAGAAAACAAATCAGAGGAAGCCAATGGTGGTTAATTGTTTGGATTTATATCAATGAACTACATTGATCCATGCAAAATGATCTAATGGTGTGAGGTGAAGGTGGAATTTTATAAGTATCTAGAGATAATGAAGTATTGATGCCATAGTAGATCCACATAAGCTAGACAAGTTAGTTTAGTAATTTTTTTGGACCTACTATTAGGCAAAGGTATAAATAAACAAACAATAAGACATATAGTTCACTTTGTTTGAAGTAACTCTTGTCATTAACACACTATAAAAACCTTTAAAAAATCCCTAACATGTAATAAGGCCCTATTTCAACCCTATGATCACCTTAATCAAGTAAGATAAGTTGAACTACCATCAGTGAGAGCATAATTCAATCTAGGATTGAAGTGTGATCCATTAGTGAGAAATTTAATAGAACTCACAGCCATGGCAGCTCGAAAAGGTGATTCAAGGGAAGATGTGGATATCTGTTTGACTTTAGATGCAATAAGTGAGGTATCAAGGACTAAGAAAGATCTCAAGGGCCTAGTAGAGCAAGAAAAGGAGTTGTTCATGAGGCCTATTATCAACATATAACTTATTAATGAATAACATTATAGAATGAAGATCTTATAAAGAAGTCAAAATACTACATCAAATCAAGGATCCCAAAGTCAAGTTATTTTACTTAAGATATTCTATTTTAAAAGGACATTGTATATTTTTGAAAATAAAATATTCTTTTATAAAGGCATGTGCAAGTTGTCAAACACATTGCCTATAGGTTCATCCATCAATAAGAGTCTAGTGTATTCTAGATCATTTATAAAAGGGACATCTATCATGATACTTATACATTTGTAATTGGATATGACTGACTAACATACTTCCTTGAATTCTATAAAAGGAGGATTTTTAATTGTAAAAAGGAAGGGATTTAATAGAACAAAAAATAATTTGTAAACTTTGAGAAAATAATATAAGCAAGGCATTCTGCAATCTTTGTCCAAATTTGCTTGTGTCTTTTGTTATCATGGCGTCTATCTCACTTGTTTGTTCTAACTTCTAGATTTGAATGGTTCTTATGAATTCTTGGTGTGTACTTTTGAATTTTAGAGCTATTAACTTTTTCCAATGCTAGGTTGATTTAAAGTTCTTAGGTTTATTTCATTTTCTTACTCTTCTTGCAGTTGGGCTAATGTTATTTACTTGTAGGGGTAAATCCTTAAAGTGAGCTTGGTTGTTATTTGAATTATTTCCCCTATTCCTTAGATGATTTCATGATGTGTGATAATATTTTAGCTTATGATACTTCATGTCATATATTGTTTAAGTGTATGTCTAGATGAAATATGAAATTTGTGATGATGTTTGGAATTAATATCAAAAACATTTCCTCTCTACCCTACCCTTCCTTTTACTCCTTTTTAACCAATTCACTCTAGATCAGATATCATTGTAAATATCCATATTAGATTAGTATTTTGATTAATTATTAATCATAATTTATTATTTTTATCATATATTACTTCATATTTTTCATAGATATACTATTTGGCCATGGTGGCTCCTAACCACCAAATATTATAAATATTATAAAACCTACCACTTGCTTTACCTCTATTCCACCAAGGATATAATGATATCACAACCTACAACTCATGAACTAATTTCTTAGGAATTAAAAAAAGAGAAATGTTCCTTAAAAAATCTAGACACTTTTGGTACATATTTAGGCATCAATAATTACTCTGTTGATCTCTTTAGATTGGCCAGGTCTTTATCTTTCAATGGTCATCATTATATCTTAAACAAAACTCCCATAATTATGATATTTAGTACCCTCTCATTCCTTTTAAACAATTTGATTTTAGTTTATGCACTTGTGCCACTTAGAAGTCTCACATAATTTGTTTAATCTTTGAATTGTCCCACACCATTGATATTCATAAGTACAAACCACCATTCACTATTGATCTTCTTTTAGATTAGTGATCTTGTGGCACTTGTCACTAGCATGTGTAACCTTTGACATGTTGACTTCATATGCACTATATATATATATATATATATATATATATACATATATATATATATATATATACATATACATATATATATATATATATATATATATATATATATACATATGTATGTATATATATATACATATATATATATATTAATTTCTCACCTTTGGATCTTTTATACCAATGACCTCAGACTTCAATGTGATTAAACTTGATGGTCTCTAGCCCATCATAGTCTACTAGAGCAACTTTGAATCTTTATAATTTGATATAGAAATCACTTCAGGACTCCAATTTTTTCATGTAGCTTATTGGAAAAATAGACAACATCTACATGAAAACTTTTTACCTTAGTTGAATATTTGAGTAATTTTATTAAATTCACAAACTTTTTGGTTCATTCATATTTGCATGATGTGCAATGATGGTTTGGCTAAGTATATGAACTTAGTGAACTTTTGTCTAAGAGCCCAACTTTGCACCTATATATCTTTAGCTACACTTAACCTCATGAATTCATATTTAAACCACATCAACACGGGACTAATGTGATAATACCCATTTTAACAAATCCCCTTGACTCATCCATACATGGTAACGGTGATGTCAACAAACTACCTATTTATATTTTTTTGCAATTACACCTAAATGTCTAGATGAAAACTATGAATTACCAGATGAAATACACTCATGTGTATAATAATTCAAATAATATAATACCTCTTATTTTACCGACTTAATATCCTAAAATTACCATACTCATCCCTAAACATCTCTGACCATGCCAAAATTGAAGATCAACCAAACTTAGTTCAAGCATACTAGAACAAACACATTGCACACTTTGTCATTGACAGTTAGATTATCAAGACACTTCATTTATTAACCTAAACACCTTCATTATATCACTAAAAACTATCCAAAAATATCCACATTTGTCACTGATGTTAACATCCATCATATAACTTACCTTCCTTATCTCTCTTCAAGCACTCTCACAGTAGGAACCTTCTCCCCATTTCACACAATGACAATTTGAGCACAAACTAATCCTAAGGACCTAGAAATAATACAAACAAGAGAGGACCACCTTATATAATTTATAAAAACTTGCCTTTACCTTAATCCTACCCCTTCTTGCATTGATAACTTCCTCTTTCTACATGTCAACACTCTCTTCAACCTAGCATTGCAACTAATGAAGAAAGAATACACAAAAGCACTAAAATATGATAAAACTCACTAAGAAACATCTAAGAGGGACTTATTTTCACTTGGATTTTCACCCTTTGAATATATGTCTCATCTCTCCTCATCCAATTGGCATAATTGAAACACCTCCAGGCTATGGGTAGCCTAAGAATGAGTTGAATCTCTAGATAGGGCTATCTCCATTGATTTATCACTTGCAAATCAATATTACACCTAAACTTTGTGAGGGAAAAGGGAGAAAAAACTAAAACTAATATATCCTAAAAGAGGTGATACACCAAATTTTTTGATTATTACCAACCAAATACATGTTACACATGATACCATGAGACTAACTAATTATACACTTCTATAATTTGAATCTTCTCACAATAGTATCTCATATTGTTTTAGGATAAGATGAATAAACAAGAGGGCTTAAATAACACTAGTGAATATAATACCTCAATCAATGATTGACACTTCATATAACACTTCACATGACCTATAAGAAGAAGCTTTCAAGTTACAAATAAGTGAGAGAATGAGATAACATGTTAAGGAAACAAGAGTCATCACTAATCAAGAATAATCATCTGAGCAAAACACACTATGAATAGTCATAAAAGAAGTAAAAATTAGTAGTATTTATCGATCCATGATATGAAAATGAGTAGGTCTTCACTATAATTATGTGGAACATCCTCTACAGAGGCCAAAATGGCAAGTTCTTATAGAACTTGAGGGAGATAAGAGAAGAAATAAGTCCAAAGGTCATAAGGACACTTGTCAAGCTAAAGAAATTAGTTAATTATGCATGTGAAGGGAATGTGAAACTGATCATGCAAATTTAGGAAGCATAAGTATCACCCTATGTCATGAAACTCTTGAAAAGTGGCATGAAATTCTCTTTGCTAGCTCAAAAAACTACCTTCATCAATAACCCTTGTTACTCTGTCTCTATAAATACCAGCTCAACACCTTGGGACCCTAAGTTTAAGTAATGTACTTAAGAGGATCATATCCTTGAGTCCCTATACTAAAAATAATGGCATATTTTGGTCATTAAAGTACCTACTTTTTTGATGATGGATACCCTTTCATTAATTTCATATTTGTTCCTTTTCTATATTTATATCATAGGTCCCACATATAGTTTGAAAACCAATCTAAGGACATTGGTTTTATTGTAGTATTTATAGTAAAATAGACCTATAGACTAAATATCCTTCTAGACTTTATTAGGTAAAAATAAATCAAGTTTATCTCTATAGGAGCCAAGAGTTCTTGTGTATGAATCCTTATTTAGAAATGATGAACTAGTTATGAGAAATAACCTTGCACAATATAACTTGTCAAAATAGAGATCAATATTTAGCCTCAATGGAGGTTCTTTATGTTCCCCATGCTTGACTATATCATATATAATTCTTAATGGAATTTGAATGAGATTTAATGGAATTAGGAAAACCTTTAAAGACACTACTTTCCATATTTATTAATGGATTCATGACCCCCATCAAAAACCCTATGCTCACCTTCTCTCTAATTGCTTATTAAAATCTAAATTGGCATAATGATATATTGGCAATCATTTTCTCCATTAAGTCTTCTAGTTATGAATAGACACAAGCCCTTGGATTTGATTTTGAATTGTCAATTTGTCCATACTAGTGCCACTTGGAAAATGGGCATTAATCCATAGAATCTTGCTATCAGTCTATAGATTCATGTGCTTGTGCCATGTGTTAACCCCTTAAGCTCTCTAACTATTTGACTCATCTCTCACTATTGAATCTATAAATCTTATATTTCAAATGCCATTGTATTTCCAAAGATACACATTATTTACCTTGACTTGGGCATTAAAATTTGACACTTTGACCTTATCTCACAATTTCCTACATCTTTGAATTGCTTTCACTCCATCAATATTCCCATATTTTCTCAATATTTAAATTTTCACTATGTCACTAAACCTCAATCACTTTATAAATTTTGATTCCATTTACTTCATTGGATCTCCTTTTCATGATTAATCATTAGCCATTAGATCTTATGACAAACTTTATCATTAACTCTGACTAGTTTACACTCATTAGGTCTCTATTTTAAAAGCTTCTTTAATGTGACACTTGTCACTTATACACTCACTTAAAGATCCTTTTGATAATTTTACTTCATTTCACTCCCTTAGATCTTATACGTATGATGAAGGATGGGCCTTTGATCAAGTTGGGACATATATTATATCATAGACTTATGAAAATATAAAGTCCTTTGATCATTGCTCAGAGTCAGTAATTACTAGGTATAAGGGATGGTTTCTTAATGATGATATGAACTTATGTTGTAACTCAAGTTACTGGTTCTAGGCTATACCAAGTCAACATTAAAAAATAACTTTTCTTGTTTATGCCATGGCTAAAACCTTAAGATGCATAGATTAGTAAGCAAATTCAATAGTCTAACTTCTTAGTAATGGTTCATAAAGAAAAATCATCATTAATTTTAAAAAAAAAAATCAAATGGAAGTTTCTTGAGTGTACAATACATGCACAAGAGAAATTTTTCTAAAACTTCTCTTGTTGACTATACTAAGTACAAACTTGAAAACTATTTTTGCTTGTCAAGCCTAGTGAAAGAAGAGAGAAATGGTTTTATTCATTTTATTGTAACCTCTAATCAAACTAATCACTATAAAAAGTGTGTGGAAGACCAAGAGACATTAATTAAGTGTCCTCAATTATAGGAGGTCGTACAAGTCATTTAATGCTCCATTTTGACCCATAAAATGACTTAAAAAGACATAAGTATTAAAATTACAAATGAAAAAGGATAATGTGACATGAAATAACATAAAATGACCTATAATACACCTTATGGAAAACTATTATACCCCTTAAACATATAAATTTTAAGTGTTTACCTCTAGGGGTCCAAATTTTACCTGTATGGTCAAATTTGATCAATAAATTGATGACTCATAGGGGTAGTATGCTTGCTATACTAAATATCATTAGCCTTATCAGTGCATTGGTCTTATGGAGTCATATAAAGTATAAAGCACAAAAATATGAGTTTAACCATTAACAACAAGATTTGATTAAGATAAGAACAATTGACTACCTGGACCACACAAAGTAAAGGACACATAAAACAAAGCAAACTAACTAACAAAACACACACACACACACACACACACACACACACACACACACACACACACACACACACACACACACACACACACACACACACACACACACACACACACACACACACACACACACACACACACACACACACACACACGCACGCATGCACGCACGCACACACACGCGCACACACACACACACACACACATGCACATGCATGCACACCCACGCATGCGCACACATGTGCATGCGCACACGTCCACACACACACACACACACACACACATGTGCTCAAATCAATTAGGAAAATTATTAAAAAATTAACTATGTACAACTAGAAATTAATCATAACTCCCTTTCCAAGATCAAAATGAAAGTTCCTTAAATTTCCTTCTTCATGAGATGAATCATAGTACCAAGCATGTTACTCTTTGGAATTGATACCTGATAGATTAGACCTATTTCTTGGAACTTAAATTTCTATGTTATCAAGTAGATCATCTTCAAATAGGTCTCCAATGTAAATGTATTCCTCTTAGCCTTGTACACATACCCCATATTTCTACCCACTCTTCATCTCATGATTGACTTCCATCTTCTTTGTAGGCATGATTTGAAGAGGAGTATTTTCTTATTCCTTGGAATATTGAGGGAAATAGAATATTTTTTTAACCTTCAAAGGTTGAGATAAAATTTTCTCTTACTCATTTATGACATTTTGAAAATTTTCATCTTACTTACCGTCACTTGCAATTAACTCTAAGGAAGTTGTAGACGCCTTAAGAAAAAATAAAACTCATTGTAAATGTTTTCAAATTGATACCACAAGTTCTCATATTCTCTTTGATGATCATCATGAAGGGGAAAAAATAAAAACTCCTTCATCTTCTTATTTATAATCCAAAAGATTTTCATCCCAAATTTCTTCTTTAACATAAGGAAGGTATTCCTAATTATCAACACAATAAAAAGACTCAACATAAGGACTCACCTCTTATTCAACATTTAGGACCTCTTGAGGGCTATCAAGTTGTATCTCAACTATCATAACCTAAATTTTATTCTCAAGGGATACAAGATCTTTAATATCCTTCTCCTTCTTGATGATGTCAAGACTAAGAATCTTGAAATTAGGTGACTTATCCCAATGCGGATACCAAAGAGCTACACTTTATTCAAGCAAGAGTTATAAATTTTTATCAACCAACCACTCTTTTTTATATTCCCATATCACGTGTCCATCAAGTCAAAGGGTGATGGAGTAAGATCAATATGAAATAGGTGGTGGAGGTGGCACACATAACTCAACATTAGATTGAGAATAAATTTTAGGGGATCCTTTTGTGAGCTCTTGAGGAAGGGGAGGAAAACCTTGGGCTAAAATAGCTTGGTTTTATTCCTTCCATTTTAAAATCTCTTCATTAAAATCTGATTTAGCTTGAGGACTCTCTTGAAGAAGGGTGGGAGGGGATTGTATAGAATAAAGCTCTTTCTCAACTTCACAGTTTGTATCTAAGATTTTCTCCTCTTTCTTTCCCCATGATTACATTACCTTATTATATCTTGGTATGTTAGGATTAGGAGTCTCTTCTTTAGGTAGTGATACAATTAGAGTATTGGATGAAGTATTCAAAAAACTTTGGATCTCTTTAGGTTTGGATTCTCCACCTTGTCACCAACTTGCAATCTAATATCTAGAAGTCTCTTCTTAAGGTGGAGATGTAATAGGAGATGGAAAGGAGGGATTATATTCCACTTCCTTTGATAATTAGATGGAGTGATTCATATTCTTATTTTCCAATTCAGTTTTCCTATAAATATTTGTTTTGAAAATAAGGTGTGTCCTTCTAATTCTCTCTTTTAGTTGATTGGGAAAAGGATGACTTTGATAAGCTTGATTAGGTCCATGATTAAAGGTTAAGTAGGTTTGATAAAATCTTGGGGAGGTGGATATGAGGGATGATAGATTTTATGAGGCTATTCCTCATAAACTCTTAGCTTATCTTCCAAGGATGCAATCAAGCCACCTACATCTAGCATCTCACTTGTGAGCCTTTGATAATTAGATCTATAAATAGGTTCCCACTCTATTTTAACCAACTCTAGTGCATATCTAGCCTTATGAATTAAATTACTAGGAATATCTTGACCATGTACCCTTAGTTTGTGAATATCCAACATGTACTTCTTATAGCCCAAGAGAGTTTCCTTGAAATTGGAAATGGGGTGATTAGAGAAGTGACTAGGTTAACTAAGAGGAGCACTATATCAAGAAGGTTGGTTATAGTACTTATAAAAATCATGAAAAAGCTGGTAAGGATCATATTGGAGCTAAAAAATAACATATTAGAGCTGGTGAGGATCATGACAAGGTTGATAGGGAATTACATAAGCTTGATAAACCTCACCAATTTGTGTAAAATAATACTCAACACCAAAGTCAACCATGGAGCTTAATTAGGAAGAAAAAACACAATGAAACATTACCAAAAATCTTTAAAAGGAAAAATTGGGCTGCTTGACCAACTGATGTAACTTTGAAGTTGTTATTGATGCTTTGATAAATGCCTCTAAAGGCTGATGTGTTGAAAAAAACACAAAAAATATTTCAACTTCTTGGATAATGAGTCCCATCGAGCATGTTAAAAACTATTATCACTTAGATTTACACCCTTTATGGAGATGTATTATCTCTCCTCAATCCAAGTGGGACAATTGAAACACCTCTAGGCTATGGGTAGCCTAAGAATTAGGTGAATCTCTAGATATGGCTAGCTCTCTTGATGTACCACTTGGAAATCACTACTACACCTAAACTTTATGAGTGAAAAGGGAGAGAAAACTAAAAGTAGACTATCCTAAAGGAATTGATACACCGAATTTGTTGATGACTACCAACCAATTACATGTTATACATGAGACCATGAGACTAAATAAGCATACACTTCTCTAATCTGAATCTTCTCACATCAGTATTTCATTATGAGGTTGTGATGAATGTTTTAGGCTAGGAAGAATACACAAGAGGCCGTGAGTGACACTAGTGAATATAAAAACTCACTCAACCATTGATACTTCATAGGAAATTTCACATGACCTATAAGAACAAACTTTCAATCTATAAATAGGTGAGAGAATGAGACAACATGCTAAGGAAACAAGATTCATCACTAAGAAAGATCAATCATCCAAGTAAAATACACTATGAATATTAATAAAAGAGGTAAAAATTAGTATCATTTATTGATCCATGGTATGAAAATGAGTAGGGCTTAACCATAATTAGGTGGAACATCCTTTACAAAAGCCAAAATGGCTAGTTCCTATAGCACTTGAGAGAGAGAGAAGAGAAGAAATAAGTTCAAAGCTCATAAGGACACTTGTCAAGCTAATAAAATGAGTTACTTGTGCATGAAAAGGTAATGTGAAACTAATAATCCAAAGTTAGTAAGCACAAGTGTCACCTTAAGTCATGAAACTCTTGAAAAGTGGCATGGAATTCTATTGATTGACTCAAAAAATTACCTTCATCATTCACCCCTATTACTATCTCTATAAATACTAGCTCACCACATTAGGATGATAAGTCCACTTGACATGCTTATGAGGATCAAATCATTGAGTCCTAATACTAATAATCATGACATGTCTTGGGTGGAAAAGTACCTACTTTATTGATGATGGACACCCTTGAATTAATTTCATATTTGTTCATTTTTTATATTTGGATCATAGGTCCCACCTATTATTAGAAAACCAATCTAAGGACATTGGTTTTCCTATATTATTTATAGTAAAACAAACATATAGACCAAATCTCCTTGACTTAATCAAGTCCAAATAAATCCACTTTATCTCTATAGGAACAGAGATTTCTTGTGTATAGATCCTTCTTTAGAAATGATGAATTAGTCACCCAAAAGAACCCTACATGGTATAACATATCAAAATATAGATCAATATTTATCCCCAATTGTGGTTCCTTATATTCCCCATGCTTGACTATATCAGCTAGACTTCTTCATGTCATTTGAATGAGATTTAATGGCATCAAGAAAACCTTATAAAACCCTACTTTCCATTATCAAAAATGGATTCTTTACCCCCTTGAAAACCATGGGCTCACCTTCACCCTAATTACATGTTGAAATCCAACTTGGCTCATTAACACATTGAATCTCATTTGATCTGTTTGATCTTATATATATGAATAAACATGATCCCTTAGATCTAATTTTTAATTTTCAACCTTATCCCTGTTGGTACCACTTGGCAAATGTGTATTAATCCACAAGATCTTACTATCAGTCTGTATCTTCCAACGATTAGACCATGTATTTACCCTTCAATCTCTCTAACTATTTGAATCATCTCACACCATTAGATCTCTAAATCCTTTCTCCCACATGTTGTTAGATTTCTAAATATGCATTTCTTTAACTTTACTTGGTTATTAAACTTCAACACTTTGACCTCATCTCACTACTTCATGCATCTTTATATTGCTTTCACTCTGTTGATCTTATCAAACTTGCTTGGTATTTAACTCATAACTGTGTTAGTAAACCTTGAGCACTTTATAACATTTGAGTCAATTCACTCTATTGGATCTCCTTTGCATGATTGAGAATGATCTATTACATCTTCTGATAATCTTGATCATTAACTTTGACTAGCTTATGCTTATTGGGTCCTTGTCTAACAAGATTTATGAATGTGAAACTTGACACTTTCATGCTCACTTGGAGCTCATTTTGAAAATTTAACTTCATCATGTTCCACCAGATCATCTATGTATGATGAAGTATAGGTTGTTGATCAAACTAGGACATATATTAGGTCATAGACATAGGAAAATATAAAGTCCTTTGATCATTGCTTAGAATTGATAATTGTTAGGTCAAGGGGTCAATTTCTTAATGATAATATGAACTTAATTTATCAGTTCCTAGCTATACCAAGTCAAAATTAAAATAGAACTTTGTTTTTTGACACCATGACTAAACCCTTAGGATGCATAGATTACCAAGCAAATTTGAGAGTATAATTTCTTAGGAATGATTCATAAAGCATAAGTCACCATTACTCTACAACAAAACATCAAATAGAAGCTAAGTGATTGTCTAAGAAACCTTCAATATAAATTTTAAAGAAACTTCCCTTGTTGACCATACCAAGTACAAACATAAAGACCATTTTTGCTTTCCAAGCCTAGTAAAAGAAGAGAGAAATGGTTTTATTCATTTTATTAGAACCTCTGATAAAATTAATCACTAAAACAAGTGTGTTTAAGACCAAGAGACACTACTAAAGTGTCCTCAGCTATAGGAGGCTATACAAGTCATTTAATGTTCCATTTTGACCCCCAAAATGACTCAAAAAGATACAAGGATTAAAATGACTAATGAGCAAGGATAATGTGCCATGAAATGACATCAAATGACCTATAATACACCTTATGACAAACTATTAAATCCATTAAAAAATATAAAGTTCAAGTTTTTTTATTATAGGGGTCTCAATTTGACCTGTAGGGTTACATTTGGTCAACAAGAGTCCTTCTAAGATCTCTGAGGCATTGTACCTCTAGAGTATATTCATATCTTTGCACACCATAAATAACCAACACACAAGATTACTAACCTTCTCTATCAAACCACCTCAATTACCAACAATAAAAATTCATGCCACTCATCAAGTAGGAAACATGCTCTAAACCAACCTAAGAACTCACCTTGAAACACTCATGCCTTGCTCTTTTGGAGAAACTGATCAAAAACATCAAATATTCACACTAGGCTTGTTTATACTCCTTGTATCCCTACTTGGAACTTATAGAGGCCACAAATTTTAGTAAACATACTTTTAAGACCTAAAACTTCATATCTATAGCACTCTCATATTCCCCCTTAAGCACACTAGTTTGCATAACCTATATCCGCCTCTACAACATACTTCCTTCACAAATTTACTAGCAAATTAGGCCTCCATTTTGACAAATTCTTGAAAAATTTAAAAAATAAATCCTTCAAATCTATATGAAGCTTTATGAAGCTTGATTTAACAATCCATTTGGCCTATTCAACCTATTAAGGAGCCTCATTCCTTAACTCATAAGGCAAACCACTTTTCTATCATAACCCAAAACTCTAAAATCTCTAAGAAAATAAGGTAAAAAAAATCCTTATAGTCAATTCCTACCTCTAAAACTTCTTACACACCTAGAGACAACTATCACACACTTCTAGACCAAGACTTGAGCCTTCTCACCTTTGATAACCTTAAATTCCTATACCATGGCTTTGATCAACAATAAAAAGATAAACCTGAGAGCACACAAAAACCTCTGAAAGGCATAAACATGATCATCAAGACACAAAGCCACCTATAAAACATCACAAAGAAGTGTATAGAATTTTTTGAGAACCAAACTCTTCTGGAAATTCTATCAATCTCATTATGACACCTAAAAATTTCCATTCTTATCTTGTATACACTGCATACATAACAAAACACCTTATGATATCACTCTGCTTTCATCAAAGACTTATCCCATCTTGACACACCAAATCCAACTAGAAACACTCATCTATTTCCTTCTAATACCTTCTAAAGAAAACCACAATAATACTTACTTCTCCACTAAAAGGATTCTCTTCAAGAAGTATAAATAGAGACACCCTACTTCACATAGTTTCTTAAAACAATGTGAAACTAGGAGTTGCCCACAACTCTTCATATTCCTTATCCTCCTTGGTCATATGACACTAATAGTTGTTCTTCTTCTTCTTAGGCTTTAGATAAAAAAATTCTCATCCATTAAAACATTCTCCTCCTCTTCTAAGACTATATTTATAACATATGGGGATAACATATATTCATGACATATATTTTTTAGTTGAAGAATCTTCATTATATTTTAGAACCACATCACTATTTAGTGACAACTGATGTTTTTTGCAATAAAATTTGTTAGCAATAGTAAGATGTGTACTTGAATCCATACACACCTCAAAACTAGCCTCAATCAACACCTTAGTCTTATCCTTAAGTTTGGTCTCTTCATTCACAACATGAGAAAAAATTGAGAAATCTTATCACTCTCTAACTTCTATATTATTCTCCACCATAGAAAACTACTTGGACCTATAGACTCATCATGACTCACACTTACCACCTTTGGTTTCCATGAGTTAACTTACCTTCTTTATTACACTCTATGAGCCTGATTAAAATTATTCTATCTTATAGGTATTTGCTTGAAGAATCTAGAAATGTGACCTCTCTATTAACAATTAAAGCACAACACACTATACCTTTTGCAAGAATCTTATCCTTCATTTCTTGATTAGAACAAAATCTTGTAATATATCCATTCTTTTGACAATTGAAAAAAAATACTCCTTTTGAATAAGAATCATCTTGTCTTACCTTATTTAGACAGTCTTTAGTAAAATTTCCCTCATTAAGATAGTTGAAGAACTTAACTTTGTTCACACATTTTGACAGATGACTCCCATCATAGTTCCATGCAAACTCATTTCTAGCAGGTCTCTTGCATTCTCTATCTCTATGCCCAAACTAATTACATTTTTAATAGTAACCATTTAACCTTACATTCCTCATGGAATTTGGTTGTCTAATCTAATTTGTATTCACTCTATAATCATCTTCTTTCCTTGACTAATTTTTGACCTTCAAGGTATTATTTACATTAGTCTTCATCTTGTATTGGGTTGCATTTTCTAGTTCTAGTTTGTATCCAAGACTAGTTCTATCACTTGCATTATTTTAACCAATTAGAACATTTTATATTTTAGATCTTTTTAAATCTCACAAATGACTTTATCTTACTAGATGTATTCTATAACTCAAATTTCAATGACACATTTTCAATTACATACCTTGAATGTTCATCTTCTTTAATTTTCAGGCTTGTAGATGGGATTTCTAATTGACAACTAAGATTTTTGACTATATACTCATGATCCTTGGTGTCTTCATTCATTATTGACTTAAACACACTAAATTTATCTTTATAGTCCTTGATTTGAGACTTCAACTTATTTTTTATCTTCTCAATCTTCAATTCTTCAAGAGCATTAATTAATTCAGTCTTAAAATCCCCCTCATCTTTATCATCATCTAAATCACTCCAAATAGACTCCTTTTGATATGATCAACTTCCTTCCTCAACCATGAAAAGGGATTTATCTTGAATAAGATAGTAATCTTCATGATCATACTCTGAGTCACTATCTTCACTCTCATCTAACGAGCTGAAATCTTTATTGATGTAGAGACTCTTCTTGTTCTTGAAGGACTTGTTGTTGTTGTCATAATTTCTAAATATTTTCTTTCTTTTATCAGACTTGTATGTCTTTTTTTCTTCACATTGTCTATCACCATGATCTTCATAATAATTATTATTATGATTATGAGAACACTAAATAGTAAAATGTCCTACCTCTTCACAATTGAAGCATTTGAAGGGTAGTTTACCCTTATACTTTCCTACCCATGTTTTAAATTTCTTTGTAAACAAATTAATTAGTTCATCTTCATTAATATTAGATATGTCAATCTCCTTGAGATTATTACCTTAGAGATTATTCTTTGGCTTAATTTTTATGTTTAATGTTTCTTCCTTCTTTGGTGGTATATCACCATTTACTCTCATCTCATAGGTAATAAATCCATGCAATTCATCCATATTTAACTTAGTAAGAATGTGAGTTTATTATATAGTAGACACTTTGGAATCAAACTTGAGAGAGAGAAAGACCTTAATACCTTTTGAACTATGTTATCTTCTTCAATATTCTCTCCAAGATCTCTCATGATGTTCATAATCTCATCAACTCTCTGTAGAAAAAATGCCATAAAATCTTCTTCCTTCATCTTAAGAATCTTAAATTATATTCGGTGAGTCTACAACTTTGATAACTTAACCTTTAAATCTAATTCATAAACAATATTCAGTTTATCCTACATTTCCTTTCTATAAATGTAATGGATCACTTTGGAGTATTTATTCTTTGAAATACCACAAGTGATAGAATTCATTGCCTTAGGGTTATTCTCAAATAACATCTTATTTTCAACACTAGATGAAGGAATAATAAGTGAAAAATAACCATCCAAAACATATTTCCAAGTGTCAAACCTTAGGGACATGATGTAGGTACTCATCATCATACCTTAAAAATAATAATTATATCGATTAAACATTGGTACTTACTTATTGGAAAAACCTCCTTGTATTTGATGGATACCCATATTATACCTTGGATTTTCTTCAAGATGTCAATCCTTTACCAAAGGACCTTATCTGATACAAATTTTTATAGGTATAAGACACTAAGATGGGGGGGGTGAATTAATATCAAATAATCCAATTTAATTTCCAAACCCTTCAAACACTTAATCATTCAGTACAACCATTCATGAATCATTCAAGATGTTTATAATAATGAATAAATAGCTAATACAAGATTACACACACAACATAAGATATATGTGGGAAACCCTCTTTGGGAATAAAACCCACTCTCAAGCCTTGAAACACATGGACTACTTGTCTTATAATAAGTATGTAAACATGAGACTTTAGTGAAATACCTATTTCATAAGGAATACCTACCCTAGGATGGTCAATTCCTTCTGACCTGAAATAAGTGAAACACCTATTCCACAAGGAGAAGCTTCCCCTAGGATGGTCAAGTAATTATAACATAAATTTAGTGAAACACCTATTCCACAAGGAACACCTACCCCTAAGATGTTTAAGTCCTTTTGACCTAAATTTAGTGAGACATTTATTACACAAGGATCACCTATCCCTAAGATGGTCAAGTCCTTCTAACCTAGATGTTTAATACCCTCCCAACACCTATGATATGAAAATATAATGATCAATGATTACCTACAAATTTTATGGAGACACCCTACAAACACAACCCTTTACACTTATTAACATACTCATAGACATCTAAAATTGCCTTTTGGATCACCTTACACTTCTTAGAAGCAATTCTATCGCAACCTTAGGAACATGACCAAATGGTCATACACATAGTCCATACTTTGATTTTCTTCTCAAATCAACCACCAAACTTACATAAACATCATCTATCCTTTGCTTACACTCAAGGCATCTAAAACATCCTTTTGGATCATTCTAAACTACTTTACTAATCCTCAGTATTAAAACCTACAAGAGAATTATTCTAATATAAAAAATATGACCTAAAGGTCATACACAATCATCAACATGATCTGATCTATAACCCATCCACTAATCACACACCCTTTTTTCTTTCCTTCACTCTTTAATTCTCAACCACACCACTTATATCAAGTCTAGAAATCACCACCTTTGATTTCATCTTTTATAGTGCCATAAATAATATCATGTTCATAACCATCCTTGTTGGATACAACACATGCCTTCACTCTTAAGGCATCTACATGGGTCACCTTTAAGTAGTACCCTATTTCAAATAGGCCTAAATGTCCTTTTAGGTCCTCTGGAGATCCATTCACCTCTTTGACACTTATTTGAGTAAACTTAAGAGACAAGAAAACTTTAAAAATACATATACCCATGAAAAATGATCTATAGGTCCACCTTAAGTGATAACATCCATCATAATACCCTTCTACTATAGCACAATTATACTAAACATCATTTTGTATATATGATCACCAAGAGTGAATACATAATCAAATTATAAGTCTTTGATCATATAGAATATAGATTGTTAAAACCTCCGTAATCCACATAGATGGTCTTCATGAAGTATAAAACATTTTATAATACTTATTTCATTTTAAAGCATCAAAATACCATTAAGAACAACTCAATTACCCTTCTTTAGTTACTTGCATAACATTAACACATACATATTCAACTTTGGAGCTACATTTATTTTATTGTATAAATAATTAAAAATTATAACTTGGTTATATAGATAAACAATGAAGTATTATATAACTTTTAATTTCACACCATGATCAAATTATACATATAACAAAACCTATAGATAGGTCTTCCTCATTACTTTGAATATTCAAATTCCAATAGTCACTATTAAAAATCGAACATTTTATTAACATCTTGTTCCCTCTCATAGATTTAAGGAATACATATCATTGATATCCCTTGAAATTATCCTAATATTTACCTTTAATTTAATATTAAACATCATGCACTTGTCATCATCTCATTACTTCCTAATAATTTGGAATAAATGCACTCCATCAATCTGTTTGGACTAGCCAGGTCTTTATCTTGTAATGTTCAATATTAGATCTTGATAAAAAGTCATATGATTATGAAACACATGAACCTCACATGACCTATAAAAACTTTAATATAAGTCCATACACTTATTCCACTTAGAAGTCGCATGTGTTTTTCTACTCTTTGACTTCTCCCACACCATTGATCTTCAAAATTATGAACTATCGCTCACCATTTATTTTCTATTAGATTAGCAAGCTTGTGACACTTTTTAGCAGTACATAAAACCTTTGACATGTTTACTTCAAATTAACCATTTATCTCAATATTTATAATTAATTTCTCACCATTGGATCTTCTAAACCAATGAACTTAGACTTCAACATGATTAAACTTGACGGTCTCTTGCCCATCATGGTCTATTGGAGCAACTTTGAGTCTTTATAATTTGAGCTATAAATCACTTAAAGAATCCAAATTTTTAGGGTAGATTATTGGAACTATAGACAACATATCCATGAAAACCTTTGAATTTAGTTCACTCTATGATCATATATCTAACTCATCCATACATGTAAATGGTGACCTCATCAAACTCACTGCTTAGATTTTTATGCCACTAGACCCAAATTATCTAGATGAAAAATATGAACTAACAGATGAAATATACTCTTGAAAATAAGAATTAAAATCATATAAGATCTCTTATGAGACCTCTTTCATATCCTCAAATAACCATACTCATCCCTAAACATCCTTTACCATTCCAAAAATTTAAGATCAACCAAGCCTAATTTTAGCATACTAGAATAAGCACATTTCACACTTTGTCATTATCATTTTGATTATCAAGAAAATTCATCCACTCACCTAGACACCTATATGAAATCACTAAAAAAATCTCCAAAAATAACACACATACACACAGAAAATCTCTTTATGTTTTTTTGGAAATAAAATCTTGTGAAATCCTAAATATAAAAAATCATAAAAAATTAATTTAGATAATAGACATAATAAGACTTATAATAATTCAAAAACTTTATATAATCACATATATATTTCAATATGATCAATATGATTTTCACACCCTTTACATCAAAATTGGGGCATACATTAGTCTTATTTCAAAATTTTAGATTATTATATTTTGATGCTCTATACTTAATTTAGATTTTTAGATTTTGGCATGATTTATATTATCATATATTGACACACCATGCTTAATATATATTATAAAATTTTGACATGATTTTATATTATTAATTTTTGGCATAATTTAATATGCATGATTTATATTATCACATCTTAACACATAATATATGATTCCTATTGTTAGATTTGGCACATTACACATGATTCAAAATGCTTAAGATATAAGATGGTTAAATTACATAATAAATATTAACATGTGTATACAAATTATAGGGACATAGGCCATGCATATGTATTCAATTTATAGACACATTATCACATGTCAATGCACATTTGGTTACATGGGCAAATGTAAAATAGTTTAAAGAATAAGATTATAGGTTATCCACATAGTTATAAAGTTTATATAGATGTTATAAAAATCATAATACATATACATGACATCCTATATCATTTTTCACATATTCAATGGGCATGATACTAGTTCATCCACATATACAAATATAAAAATGCATTGAACATGATGTTAGTTCATACACATATACACACTTTAATATTTTTGGGGAATGATGTTGGTTTATGCTCACATACACAATAATATATTTTATATTTTAATGTAAAATTGGTGTCATTATACATCACACTTATTATATCTTCATTCATGATGGGGGAATGGACAATATCCATTATTTTTTTTGTCATCCATTCTATTCTACAATGAGGGAAACTACACAATCAAAACCTATGTAGATTATGGGGGCTTGGACATTTTTCACTCCATTAATATCATGTTATATCAATTATACATGGATCAAACTACATTAAACTAGATTATAAAAGTAAATTTGAATCTATAATCCATTTTTAGTGATTGATTCATTTCACTAATGTGTTAAGGTTCAACGACACTTAACACACCACTATTTAACCC
Organism: Torreya grandis; assembly: GCA_037957365.1. Classification (NCBI taxonomy): domain Eukaryota; kingdom Viridiplantae; phylum Streptophyta; class Pinopsida; order Cupressales; family Taxaceae; genus Torreya; species Torreya grandis. The sequence continues at coordinate 567,235 of JARHVA010000903.1, forward strand.
AAGATAGATTTTTTTATTTCATATCTAAAATATTATTTAGATAACTACTTTAAATTTCATTCATCCCCTTGATAAACATAATCATATAAAAAATATTAATAATCAAATATATGTGGTAAAATACTTTAGTAATAATTTACTATTCTTCAATGAATAAATATAATACATCTGTCTAGTACAAATATCATAATAGGATTAACACCATTATATTAATATAGTTAATATGAGACCAAATGGTAAATAAATTAAATATATTATTATAATATATTCTTAACCCCTTGTAAACATAAGTCTACTAAGCTCTTAGTCTCTATAACTATTATGATATAAATGATACACATAAGAATATAAAAACTAAAAAATGATGATGAAATCACTTGATGTGATCAATATCCACCTATTTAATGAATCAAACCCAATCATAATGTGTCTAAAATAACCATGTTCCAAAAGAGAAAAAAATTAATAACTCAAGATGAGGCTCAATATTAACATAAAAAACCATTAGTGTGTTATTGTAGTTTAAATCCTAACTATATCAATATATGTTAAGATAAAATTGTGAACCAATATAAGTCCAAAAATTTAAAAGAATAAATTAATATATTCATGTGTTGACACATTAAAAAAATATGAATATAACATAAAAACTATGCCAAAACTCTAAATATACAATGAACTAACTCCACACATAGTCATCACAAACACCATAATAAAATATCCCATATATGCAGTGTCAAACTCACTCAAAATATTGAATTTTTTTTTGGGACTTGTCACATTTCCCATTATTAATACTTTAATCATTAGGACCAAACTTTTTCCAAAGCTATAATAAGTGACAATTTGAAATATGTTATAATACTGTGAAACCTGAAATAAAGTATAATGAACAATATAAGTAGTCTCTAGGTAACACATTTGGTATAAGTCTTTAGAAATATGAAATGAAATCAATAATTAGTACATCAATATATATACATGTACATCATATGGAATATCAACATCCCCATGAAAATATGATATACATCCATAATCACTGTAAGTAGTGTGTAAAATACATAATCAGATTTAAAATACATCATTCACAACTTATCAATCATCCAATCACACTAAAAATTATTAAAATATATAGAAATAATGTTCAAAAATATGTTCTCTAATAATTAAATAATAGGTAACATGACAATTGTAAGTCATATACAATAAATTCATGAGGTGCATAAATCAATATTTGGTGACTGAAACATATATGAATACAGGTGAGTAAAATCTACAATCACTCATCAAATGGTAGATAAAATTCAAATCATGTGAAAATTAACAACTAAAATTACTCAATATATAAATAAAAAACTACAAGTACTCCCCAATCCATGATAAACAAATCCATAAATTATGTCTATTCACACCAATCCATGATGAAAAAAAGGATCCACAATATGATATATATAGATTTATATTTTTAATATTACTAAAATAAGTACAAACTCATAAAATCAACCATATAAAATAATAATATCACTGAGATATATACAAAATCATAATCCATAGCATCAAATATAACTTAATAATCAATAAAATTGAAACTTTAATTCCTTAAAACTCTAATGCCTAACAAAAAATAAACTTGTGATATCTCAACTCCAAATCTGACTCATGATGTTCCCACCTATCATATGAGAGTGGATAAATATTGGATATAATCATTTATAAAATAAAGTTAATCTAAATGTATAACATTTGTACTAATATAATATATGCACAACTCAATGACACACTTCCATAATTTCAAAACAATTCTCCACGAAGTCACCCTTTTGGGTTTTTAATTTAATGGGAAGAGTTTGTAAGTTTCCATTTAAAGTTTTAAAATTACAAATAAAGTGCATAGTGTATAATAAATAATATGAAATATATAAATATGAATAGTCTCATATAACCAAAACAAATCAATAAGGACCATCAACATCGTTATGCATTACATATTCAACTTCCTTAAAGTAAATGTGCTTGTCAACATCTAAAATTTACCATCAATAATTTGATCATCAACAATACTCCAATTAGTATGGGAATTATAAGTAATTGGATCAATATTGACATGAAATGTCTCAAAAATAGAATTATCCATAATAGAGCTAGAATTCAAACTAGTATAAGCAATCTCAATAAGATTAGCAAGGCTAAACACAACATTGTCAAACCAAACAAATCATCATCCTCACCCTGAATAGATAATCCATAATCATAATCAATAGTGTAGTTGATTCTTTTATAGTATTTTTAAAAAAAACAAAACTACAATAATCATTTTGAATGATCTATCTAGCCAAAATACACATGCCTCATAAAATCTATGGAAGGATATCAAAGACAAAAATGTTGACCACATGATATGAAAGGATGTAGGTAAGAATAATATAGAGATGTATCTTGACACCCACAATGAAAAACATGTTTACAATTCATGAGATTTAGTATAATTTTTTTTCAGATGAGAAGAGAACTTAAAAGACTTGATTGCAATAGTATGATTAAAATATGAAGACTTATCCTAAATTTTATTTAGAATACCCATAAATAAAAATATGATGGTTTTTGAATAATTTTATAGATGAAATCATACATCACCTTTATATCCTAGACCGATATGATGTTTATTGGTTTTATTTCCTCCTAGACTTGCACAATAGGAGGAGATTTAACAATAGGAGCATAAATGAATGGACAATTCATAGTTGTTTTGATGAATTTAAAACACTTTTAGGTGTACAAATAATAAATGATATGACAATGGGATTATATTTAGGCACAATATGATGTTAATAAATATAAAATTGGATGCCACTATTGATCATAATAGCTATAATTTTAACTTCTTTATTTTGAATATCTTTCACACAGTCAATTTATCTTTGCTTGCAAAATAGAATATTTTTGACAAATTTTCATGAATTTTGGTTGAGTTTTTTTCAGGCACTCATAAATCATGTTTTTATTATGACTATTGTCTACATGAATACACCATGAAAATATTATTTCACAATATATTTTATATCCCATGTTTAAGATGCAATGATAAGAAATAAAGTCTAAAACATACAACAATTGTTTAAGTTAGCATCAACCAAAAATGTTTAGAAGTTAAAAATAATCACATAGTGCAAAAATATCAAAAAAATATAAGATTAAAAATTCACAATGAAAATATAGTAACTAAGTGAACTAAAGCTAAAAATTACATAAAATTTAAAAATAAAATCCTTATATCCCTATCTATATTTTTCTCAACCATTAAATCACTTCAAAAATAGATTTTTTGGAATTTTCAAAGTAAAGAATACTCAAAATGAAAAATGCTTCACATGATTAAAAAACACTCTTGAACACATGGAAAAATAAATCTATCGTATTTTTCATTAAACCTCCACATAAAGCATGTAATAGGGGTTTTAATGGGGTTTTCACCTAACCACAATAAAAAATATGTAAAAAAAAGACCCTTATACCTCCAATATTACACCTTTAATTCTTTACATCCAATTTACAAATTACATGCAACTAAAATAAATATTTCTAAACAATATTCCCTTTTTGAAGAGAAAATTCACATTGAATAGAAGCATCATTTAACAAAAAATTTCCTTTGAATGGATTTGAACCTTGTACCTCACACTTGGTAATACTTTCACAAAATTACAACCATCATTTGTTGTACAAGTCTTTACAATATACTAGGGGAAGATATTATATGTAAATTTTTATTTTTGTGATTTTTCAAATAATGTTTTTTTATTGTGTATATTAAAAATTAACTCACCGATAGAAAAAATTGAGCAAGAAAATGAAAGTGGGCACACTTAAATAATAGGCATGTGAAATAAGAATATTTTTCAAAAACAAAGCTTATATATTGAATTTATCTCTAACTACAATTTTTTGATGTTGTAAAACTATGTTATAATCACTTTGTTTGCTTCATAAAAAAAAAATTAATGTTTTTTATGTTTCCAATGTGTCTCACATGATGTAAATAGAGATTTGTCCCTAAAATTTGATTAGAAAAGTCATTCTAATGTTGTACACTACTTTATAATTCCATATAAGATGTTTTTTTGGGTTGATTTGTTTATTTTGGATGGATTTTAATTACTTATAGATAAATTTGATTATTATCCTTCATTTTTAACACTATGGTTCTATCATACATCCACATACAAAATTTCAATGGCTTATTTCTATGCTTTCAAAGTTTTAGGAAAATGTGTAATACTTCTAGCTTGTGAAAAAACTAAGAAAACTTAGATTATATTTATAATAAATGGAATAAAATTGCTTTGATATTTTATAAATAACACAATATTTATTATTATACACTCTTTCATCTTCATTTCTTAGGAAAATAAATTTAAAATATTGATTCTAAAATAACAATTTTAAATAAATTCTGATAAAACTAATAAATTAATTAAAAATATAATATTAATTTTAAAAATTTAAAGCTTACTCTCCTTCACACAATCCTCCTTATTTTTATATATTTCATGGGCCCATTAATCATTCTTCACACACCTCAACTTATATTAACAATGCCCTACCCAAAATTTCCACTAGGTTATTTTATATCATGCTATAATATTAATGATATAACTAATAATAGAAAAAAATGAATTAAAAAAATATGTGGTTAAATGATTCAACAATAATTTACTATTACTTAATGAATAAATTGATTACATTTCTTCAATATTAACCTCCAACAACCACCAAAATATTAATAATAGTTATTATGTGATTAAATGATAAATAACTTATGCATAGGATTAAAATATATTCCTAACATCATTTAGCCAAGAGATGAAGAAGGCTACAAATTACCTCTTCTTCTCCATAGTTATTGGGTCAACTTTTGTCTCTCAACATCTCCACTCTTCAATGTAATAACATGCTCCATTAACATCATCATATAACATGCATATAGGTGTAGTCTTTATTTGAATATGTATATTCATTACATCTATATTTTTATTTACATATGAACAAAAATCTATCTAATCCCATACTTTAACTTTTAGATAGATTCAAAATCATCCATGCATTTTTACATTATCCTTTCCCTTTTATCCAATATTTATAGTTATAATAAAAATGCTAGATTAAATAAGGTTGAAAATGTAGATACTCAAATTTGCTAAAATCCTTGTTTCATGATAGCTTTTAACAAAATTTCATTTATATATCTCAAACTATAAACTAAGTAATCTCTTGATATTTTTATTTTCTTGATTGATTCTATTTGATTACTTGACTCCTTTAACTCATCATAAAAAACTTCACCTGACACATTGTAGAGATATCTAGCCTTTGAAAGCACTCTTAGAACTGATTATTGATTATTGTCTAGTATTCATTATTGATGCTAACTAAAAATAAAAGAACTGATATGTGCCCCATTTAAATTCTTTTTGGGAATATTTTATCTTGTGGCTACATTTATCATGTTTCAAATTCATTTTATTAGATTTTATGTGATATTGAATCCTAAATAAAAAATTGGATATTCACACACACACACACACACACACACACACACACACACACACACACACACACACACACACATTTTTTTTTTGTCTGTATGTATGTACAAACACACACAAACACATACTATAAGGAACTTAAGAACAATCACACTTGAATTCTCAAGATCTAGACAAGATTACTCATTCACACCTTTAAAAATATTAGATTTAATTTTTAAGTTTAATAATGTCAAGTCATATTATTCATGAGAATAAAGAACATCTAGGATGTGTACCTAATTACACACACTTCAAGGATTACTATATTTGAGTTTGATCCATCTCAAAAGTATTGAAAAATTAGTGTACTGCTTCATATTTCAATAGGAATTGACCAAATTTAGTGAAACTCAACCATATCACCTCACAACCCCAGTTTGATTCCATATTACATTGTTTAAGATTAGGGTTTTATATGCAGTTGCTCTTGAGAGGATCTATAAATATTCAAAACTAAAAAAACCATCACAGGTGTAGTTGTATCACTTCAAAAGGAAAAAATAATCCATTTCATATATGGTCAACTCCTACCATCATAATCAATATTAACTGTTGATATTGACCAAATTTGTTGAAACTAACTACAGTAGAATATAAAAGGAAATGTTGCATATATATTAGTGATATAGTCCCAACATGCATAAATCAAATAACTAAGATTTAGATATGCATGAAAAATAATATAAGAGTTATTGTATAATTTGTAATAAATCATTGATATATTTAGTATATTATATTGTCATTTATATTAACCTAAATTATATTTCAAAATTATATCTTAATTAGATTAATCTCACTAGTAATCAAAATTAGGGAAAAATAATATATAGTTTCCTTTACATTTAGATTTGTGTTTAACATTAACATATCATATAATTTGAACTATTTTCCTTAGTTTTATATTTTTAAGTTTAAATAATACAAAATAAAGTAAATAATATTGGTGAATCCCTTTAAATATTGACAACACCAAACCCTAGTTCTTCCCTTAGGGTTTCATCTTTCTTTATAGGATTTGAAATTTATGTTTATAGTTTTGTTTTGTTTCTAAATTATCTTCATTCACAAATTACACATGGATAATATGGATGTACATAGTTTATATTTTTTCATTTGAGCTATGATTGCAATGATGACATGTTTTTTCTTTACTATGTAAAATGTGTAACAATAATGTAAGTACATTGATTAAATATTTGTATATTAATAAATAAAAAATTAACTATACAATATATTTAGCCTTCATTCATCAATCAAAATGTTTAAATTTATAATCTAAAATAATTTTAGTCACCACTATAGTCCTATATATATATATATATATATATAATTTTCCTCCTAAATATTAGAGTAATAAAAATTACCATCCCACTCCTATTATTAAAATATGCTTATATTGGGTTTTATTTTTTGTGTTATTACAATGCGAAGGGGTAGGATGACCCATATTACATTAAAAATTATAGATAATCATAATGTTCCTCGGCATTCTACTTCACTTATCACAAAGACATTCAACCAAAGAAAAGGGTATGATATCATTAGGAAACTTAAGAATACACCATCAAAATTTATATGTAAAATTACTCCAAATGACACCTATATGTAAGGATATTTTTTATACAACTTTGTGTGACACGATTTTACCAAGTGATACAAAATCACCTATTTTCATTTATATCATCAACACATTATTATGGACATAATAAAGTTTTTATTTTGACAAAGATGAATTACCTCATATGCATATTATATACTAACTTATCCCATTATATACTCAAGTATGTGTTCAAAATAAGGAATTAAAATGTGTTTGGTGGATAATGGGTTGGCAATTTTATATATATATATATATATATATATATATATATATATATATATATTATTAATTTTTACTTGGTTTATAATAAAATGATATTTCTTATTTAGAAATTAGCATTCAAATATTTGACAACATCCCATAGAAAGTATTCACACAAACTATATATATATATATATATATATATATATATATATATATATATATATATATATATATATATATATATCTGTGTGTGTGTGTGTGTGTGTGTGTGTGTGTGTGTGTGTGTGTGTGTGTGTGTGTGTGTGTAATTCATTTTTACTTGGTTTATAATAAAATGATATTTCTTATTTAGAAATTAACATTCAAATATTTGACAACATCCCATAGAAAGTATTCACACAAAATACATTAATTATAACTATGGTTCCTATAACAATAACTACATTATAAAAGGTTATACCGAATGAAATAAAATATAATATTCTATTATGAAGACCATGAATTGATGATATGAATTAAACACATTTTAATTTTCATTCATCATAAATTTAGTTACAAAGGATATATTCATGTGATTTTTTTTATTACATAATGTTAATAAACAGGTTAAGGGTCTTGTACACAATACAGAAAAGCCCAAAATATAAACATGATAAAATAATAGAACAAAAAAATCATAGAACATAAAACTAAAATTCTAGATGCTACCACAGTCTTCTATCAAATGGATTCCAAAAAACCTAAAAAAACACCACAAAAAACTAAACAACAAGAAATTAATGGTCTAATTCTTTGGACTCCAAATAGAGAACTTTTTTTTGGTCCCAATGTTATCATTTTTATTCTCCCTTCATATGGTTCTATTTCCAATACCCTACATAGTTTTAGTGAGTTATTTATTCCTCTTTAGCCATATAGATTTGGTTTCCTCCTTTCCATATTAAGAGTCACTCCTATCTTCTTCACCACCTCCATTGTGACAATTCCCGGTGCCATGAGGGGATTACCCCACATTTACTTCTTCCTCCTCATCCTTATGATTTTCTCCCTTTTCCATTGAAAAATCACTCAGAGATAAAAAATCATTTAACTTGTGAAACTCCTCATAAATTTCCAAACTTAGAAGTCTCTACATGATTAATTTTATCTAAAATTTTTACATAGACTAGTCAATTTCATCATTCATGTTATAATTGATAGGAAAATGACCCATGATAGAAATGGGTTTGACATAAAACTAAATTTCCTTATGCCTACCTCTAGGTTGAAAGTCTCCCAGAATGTTTTCTACACCAAACCATTAATTCTTCCCCACTTTCGATTCGATCTCTTATTTTGATAAATCCTCACTAGCCCTATATGAATCCTTTTATTTTATAGTAATGTGTATTACCTCAAAAAATGACTTACTCCAAAGGTATTCCCCACTTTGGATCATAATTAGGATGACCCCTCATGAATTATGTATATCAAAGGGTTGCTTTTGAAATTAGTGATAGAAAATTCTAGAGATTTTAGTATAAAGAAGAGGATACTAATTAGATGACCAATAAAATGATTGAGTAATAAATGATGAGAAAAAAATCATAGTGTGATTTCCCTCAAGAGTGATATATTTCATGATTTGAAGATAGACATTTGGCCACTTCATAGGAATATCAACCCTAAAAAACCCTTTATGATTTGATGACTTCGGTATTTATTATATATAAAAAATACTAAATAATTCATCTTTGATTTTTTATCTTTGAAATAGTTTACACCATTAAATTCCATACCAATAATATCATCACTGATTTATTTAGTGACTTTGATCTTTAAGCCACACATATGAACCTTTGTTTCCTTTCAACCTCTTACAAAATATTGAGAAATCATCGCATCATGGCTGAGTAACCTTTCCTTGAAAATTTCAATCCCTCCCTTTACCATATTTCTCCATACGTAAGGGTATTAGCTCACATCAACACAATAAATGGGATCAACTCTATCACTGTCACCTCCCATATTGAACTTTTTATTTTTTATGCACTTTCTATGAGTAGGACCACTAGCTGTTAACTCTAAAAAGGTTTTAATTTCCTTTCCCTTAATAATAATAGAAATTAAAATTTAAATCAATAAAATTTCAAGTATTATTCAATATATCAACTTGTAGATCATTACATCCCTCATATGTAACTTATCACTTAGGAATATAGAAATTATACTCAAGATAGTGACATACCATCACCAATATACATTTCACATATTCTTCCACACAATAATACATTTTAAAAAATATTGTTTTGGTCTTAAATATTTTTAAAATATAGGATATATATGACAAGGATTAAAAATACATGCACAAGGAATCATTAAGAATATTTATGTATATACTCAAAAAGGATGACAAGGATTAGATACAAAAATTATTCAATACATAATAACTAAAATAAACCTCAAAAACTAGTACTTGTACATATTTATCTAAATTAATATTTGAGAAAATGCAAATAATTTCATCATGTCCCAACACTAAAATTAGTAATATGAATTTATTTCATCAATGATAGGTTTCATTAGGGAATTAGAAATTATATGAGTTGTCTAAAAAGGACTTTCTACTATAATACTTGGTTGTTATGATGATACCCCTACATTATATCATAAGTGTAGGTTTCCTCATAAAAAAATGCCCATGACTATTTTGGATAGAGTGAATGTTCTAATATTTATGTCCAACTATATGGACCAAACATAATTCCCATTATATCATATGTGGAAGAAAGATAATATTTTATAAATGAATAAATAATATAATTCCATTGTGGAACAAATAAATATCCAAGACTAGTAATTATCGAATCCATGTTAAAATAAAACAAAGGTAAAATTTTTAAATGAGTTTTACATGATTATCTAAAGTTATTTATTTGGGATAACTAGATATGTAAAAAAATTAAAAAACTGCATACAAAATTATCCTTGTTGGTTAAAGATCAAATTCATAATTTGTTAGATACATGGTTTATTCGATCCTTTGATTATTTTGAATCGGATTATAATATAGTTATTGTTATAAAACCTAATTGATATATTTAATATTATATAGACTACTAAAATTTAAATAAGGTCTAACCCAAATACAAATTCCAATTACCAAATACTGATATGATTATATACTCAAGAGGTGGTTAATATATTTTCTCTTTTATAGATGGATATTTTAGATAAAATCAAATAAATATTAATCTTGAATCTAATAAAACAAATAATTCACCAAACCATGGGGTAAAGTTTATTATGTGATCATAGAATTAATATTTAATAATGTAGGAGCCACTCATCAAAGAGATGTGACATATTTTCTAATGTTTTATACATAATTTTTTTGAATATTATGTTCATGACTTACTTTAAAAATATAGAAATCAACAAGATCACCCTAAAGAATTATGAAAGATATTTGAATGTTTACAAAAATAAAATGTATGCTTGAATTCAAATAAATGTGTATTTGTAGTATCATATGAAAAACTATTAAGTTATATCACATCTCAAAGGGGTAGAAAACTGGACCAAAAAATATCAAAGATATTATATATATACCACCTATTTTACCCTAATTTTTATTAAACATTTAGATTACAATAATTAATATAGAAATTTGAAATATAATTAAGATCAATATATATTTCATTCAAACATACATATGAATGCAAATGATTGAGATTGATTCTTATGATTTTACAAGTGGCATATGCTAAATGTAGTCTGTAAAAAAAAAGGGATGAATACTTAATTTTTAATTGATTATATGACTATGAATGTATTTTGGATGTAAAAAATCAAGATAAATCAATTTTCATGTTTGTTTGGTTTTGGAACTAAATCACTATTTATGTTGGATTAGTTATGTATATCTAGGTTAGTATCACTGGTCAATATTAACCTTTTAGTTTTTACTAACCTATGCCTAAGTGGGGCATAATTATTATATGGTTACCTTCACTTGTCTATATTTACTACATATTCACAAACTAAAACTATGATGATGCACATAACACATAAAAATAGTCTGCTTTTGATTGAAACCCTAGGTTTTCTTGTGAGGGGTAGAAAAATAAAATTGGGGAAAGTGTGATGGGAGGAGATAAGCCCAATGACTCCTATCTAATGATTTATCAATGCCTATATATAAGTTACTTTGAGAAATGAAATTGAACCACATTTATTTCTACCACTTATTTTAATTTTTTAATCTTATTCCTTTTTATTTTTTTACAACTAATGATTTGGATTTGACACTTGACAATGATTTCTTTCAATTTAATTTATATTTAATCAAACTTATTATATTATTATTCCCAGTGATTTTTAGAGTTGATGCTATTATACCCATATCAAGGAATTGCATGGGTTTGTGATAGGTACAAGACAAGCTAGTACTTAACACAATAGATTCTAGCAAAATGAAATACAATACACAAGAATATTTCACAAAACAAAATGAAAGTAAAATCCCAATATTATATTATGGAAAGCTCAAAAATGTGAGATGTACATATAGGAGAGTAACTTTTTAACTTCTCCTTAAATGGATATATGAAAATTGGTCAAAGAGGAAAGAATAAAAGAGTAACTCCCATACCTAAAATAACTAGTCAATGGAGTTTCTTCATTTTCCTTTGGTCAAACTAAAATTACAAGTTCACCCTAAGAAATTTTGTCCATGAAAGTAATAAAAATAAAAGTGAGGGTAAAAAACCATAGTAAATAAATACAGGGAAACAATAAACCTATAATCTAACACTCCCCCAAAATCATAACTTAATCATGTTAAATAAATGGGTATTAGAAAAAAGGCTTGATGAGGTAACCATTTACAAAGAAATATTTCAAAAATTACAAAAAATGAGAAAACCCATAGGAAAAAAATACACTCCCCCCTTAAAAGAGAGACATCAAGAAGAGGATAACCCCCCCCCCCAGAATATGATGTTGCATTATCCTAAAACTAAAAAATATCTCACAAGTGAAGATACTTATTTGAATTAAAAGGTTTGGGGAATATGTTTTGTTTCTATCTGTCATATAGAAATATATTCTATCAATGATTTAGATACTAGATGAAGTGTATGTTAATATCTATGTGTTTGGTTTGCTAAGACCAGATTCCATAAATTTTAATAGTACTTTCATTATCATAGTATATGATTATAGGTTATTTAAACTATATACCAAAATTTATGGGGATCCCATGAAGCCAAATAACCTCAGTGGCATCATTTAAAACCCTTATGTATTATATTACAATAGATGATAAAGTAATAACATCCTGATCCTTGCCTAACTTACTAATCACTCATCAATCAATGAATAAATTATAACCTAAAGTAGACTTGGGAATATGAATATTGCCAGCCTAGTCTGAGTAATTATAACCAATCAAGTCAATGTTAGTACTATCTTTGTGATGAATCCCAAATATATGTGTGCCCTAAATGTAATTTAGAATCCCTATAACTACTTTCTAGTGCATCTCGTATGGTTCCTACATGAATCTAGAGACTAGACCCACTACATATGATATGTCAGGTCTATTATGTGCCAAGTAGATAAGGTTTTCAACAATTTATCGATAAAAGGTAGCATCAACTAATGGTGAAGTACAATCTAACTCAAGATTTACTCCAAATATAAAAGGGGTATAAGTTGGATTATAATCATCCATGTAAAATTGAGTAAGTAATTTGAGAGTATATTTGGGTTGTGCAAGATTAATTCATGATTTAGATTTAAAGATATAAACCCAAAGAAGTAATGTAATAATCCCAAATCTATCATGGAAAAACTATCATGAAGAACTTATTTCAATATTATAATGGATGATGAAGAGATCTTAGTGATTAAAATATCTTCAACATGAAGAATAATCAAAAGTGAATCATCATGCCACAAGAAATAGACATTTAGATCTAAATAGCACCTAATGAATCTTGAAAAAGTAAGGAAGGAATCCGTATTGCCATACCAAGTTCAAAGGATGTATTTGAGTCCATAATTGTATTTTTTATGTCTACACACAAAGGAAGAATGCTAAAAAAATCTTAGTGGATTATCCATGTAAATTTCCTCCTAAAGGTCACCATAAAGAAAATCATTCTTCATATCAATTTGATGAACATCCCAATGATTGGTTATAGTAATAGAAAGTGTGAGTCTAACAGAGTTCATTTTGGTGACTAATGAAAATGTTTTGGTGTATTCATGCTAGGCATATTTGAGTAACCTTTTAGGACAAATCATATCTTGAAAGTATAAATGCACCCATATACAACATATTTCCATCTATATTGAACTATATTTTTCCCTTAGGAATAAATGTCAAGTCCCAAGTGTGATTCATGATTAAGGAGTTATACTCTTCTTTCATGGTATAATCTAGCTCAAAAATACCTAATGCCTCCTAAAGTGTATATAGATCTGAGGTAGATGCATAAAAATCATGTGGCTCAATCTAAAGCATTAATTTTTTTCATATATTATATAAAGGATACCAAACCCATATACCTACACTATGTATTTTTTTCTCACCCAAGGTAGACTAAAATTAGGAGAGTTAGGTGGAGAATCATCATCCTTCGATGTGTGACCAAATTTGAATTGGTATTAGTCCCCATCACTACTCTTTCTATCAAACCCCAAATAAGTGTCCTCAACATTTGAAATGTTCTCTATATAATTTAAATCATCAAAAACATGATCAAATCTAAGTGAGTCTAGTGAAATGGGATAAGTGTCAAGTGTTGAGTCTATAGGACTCTATTTAAATTAAACACCTCTTAATTAATAACTCATGGCTGGTCAGATGAATAAGCTAATATCCCTTAGCACAATCTAGGTATCCTAAAAATATGTAAGGCTTATTTTGATCTTGTATATTATTGCATTTATTATTAGATATATATAACATAGATAGATATTTGAAGACCCTAAAATACTCAACCATGAGTTTTTGACTATGCCAAGCCTTGAAATGAGTTATTCCATTCAAATATTTTTGGGGAACCTATTTATGAATATAAAAATTATAATTTATTAATTCATCCTAATACTAAGGTGTTACTTATTTGAAGTTAATCACAAAATTTCCCATCTCTTTTAAGGATTGGTTCTTGTGTTTTATAACACCTTTCTACTAGAGACTATATAAAACTATGCATTATAGGTCAATCCCATCTATTATTTAAAAATTATAAAACCTATTGCTGGCATACTCATGCCCATTATCTATATGAATAACCTTGATGAATTTCCATGATTATTTTTCAAAAAGAGTCTTGAATTCTAAAAAATCATCAAAAAAAGTGGACTTTTGTCAAAGTAGACCCATGAGTACCTCAATAAATCATCAATGCAAGTGAGAACAAACTTATACTTAGTGAAATATATATTGGGGAATGGATTCAATACATTAATGTGTATAAAATCTAATGTTGATGAATCCCACCAATCCTTACCCTTATCAAATTTCTCTTTGGGATGCTTTCTAAGGGTGCAAACCTTGTAAATACATTTAGATAAAAGAACTCTAGGAAAATGTATGACCATGTATTGTTGATTGAGGTATTCTAGGTAGTGGTAGTTAAGGTATAAAAACTAATTATGCCATAATTTTATAACTCCATCTAATTGAGTCAAAAATCTAGTAAGATAAATTTTCGGTGAAAAGTACGAGAAGGTGTATAACCTTGCTTGGTAATTTTCCCTTCCCACTGCCATTATAGAATTACTATGCAACTCTCTAATGACTAAAAAATCTAGAGAAATTTAAACTCTCACACCTTAATTGATGTGAGTTATCTAGTAAACTATTTGGAGATTATTTTAAAGTGATGGAACACTTAAAAAATTATTTAATGTTACTCCACTCACATAAATATACCCTCTCCCTAAAAGTTCTAATACATACTCATCACCTAATGTGATAAAAGACATGTTATAAGGTTCTAAGAAAGATAACTCAACCTATTAAGAACCAATGTGGTGTGAATCACTCAAGTTAATAACCCATGAAAAATTTGGAGTTGTAACCAAAACCAAAGCCTTGCCCTTTTATATCTCTTTAACTTTTTCTTTTGCCTTAGAATAATCATGGTTTGATTTTTTTGATATATTTAGGAACACCTATGTTATTATTTTATAGAATATGAGTTAGGTGGTCAATTTGTTTTTTCATACACTTGTGTTCAACATGTCCATTTTTATTTAAATAGGCACGCTTCACCTTCTCATCCTTAGTTTTACCATTTATAGAGGAGGTTTTAAGTGTTTGGTTTTTGTTCCTTCTTTTCTTGATCGATCTTCTCATGATCATTTTTCTTATATTTATTCTCTTTCTTATTTAAAGCCTTATTTTTCCCATTCCTAGTAATTATAACTTGTGGTTTTAAATAATTCAATGTGCGCATATATATTAACTTATCTTGATCTGAAGTTAAGTTGGAAACAAATACATTTAAATAAGGCATCTTCCATGTGGATCTAAGAGCACTTTTGATGGAGATAAAGATAAAATAATCTAGGCCTAGTTTTGAGAGTATAAAAATAATATTTTGGTCATATTTGTTATCTATCCCATATTATTTAAACTACAATATCAAGGACTTGAACACAGTTAATAAATCTTTAAAGAATCAAACTAATGAGTTTTTTCTCTTTTTCATGCCCTATAATTACATCTATAATCCTAAATTTTCCAAGGTGGTACAAACTTCATTAGGAGTTTTATAATACTCTAAATTAAAGAGAATATCGATAGAAATTGATAGACATAATAACCATAGGATTCATCACTATGGTTATACTACTTAAATTTTTTTACATTTGTAGTTGGTTTAATTTCTAATCCCATTGTGATATGATGTGACCCTTTGATCCTTAATACAATTTTCATTTTTGTTTTCCATTCATAGTAATTAAATGGTGTTAGTGGATTAATTTAAGTTGTATTTATAGTTTATAAATAATTTTGTTTGTATTATTAGTAGTTATTATTGCACAAAATAGGGAAATAGAAGAAATTTGGAAGAAAAGGATGAACTAGAACACAACCCAGCTAAAATTAATTTTGATCAAACCCCCCATTTTGTCACACTATAATTTTAGTGATATTTATAAAATATATGAGACCAATTGATGGGTCACAATAAAATGTACTTTTGAACAAAACAATATTTGATTCTGAGTTATCGATGAAAAGTTACACTTGATATCATATTCCTATCTTTAATGGCCTATTTTAATTAAAATAACAAAAAATTTAAATGCACTAAAGGCTTAAAAAATAAATATATACTTATGTACATGTGATGTAATTAAACTATATACCTCTTGTAAAGACCTTGATAGACTTAACCAATCCTCTTATGCATTTATGCATGCATTATAAAGAAGGAAAAATCTATTTGACCTTGTATTTAAATCAATATTTTAAAAAATAAAATAAATATGCAAGATTTAAAAAAAGCATTTTAGGGAAAATATTGTTGACTTAGGTTTTTAAAGGAAAGACAAAAGCACCACCATGGGATAAAATATTCCTATGATCACATTTAATCAAAATCAGACCAATATAGACACTAAAATCCTTGATTAGGTCACTTGGAAGACTATTCAAGGATGTTACTTGTTTTAGAAGATCCTTTTTCAACCTATAGGGTGATCAAAAAACCTTAAAATAGCCTTGGAAGGCTCAAAACATCATTTTACAGATCAAAAACACATTTCAAGATATGGAAGACTGAGTAAGTCATGGGATAAAATCAAAATACCCTTTACAAGTTATGATCAAGTTGTGGCATGAGTGGTGGAGCTCAAACAATGTGGGGGTATTGGAATAATATAGAAGGATATAGAAGATCATATAAGGGGTGTGTGTATATTTCAACAAACAATTTTTTAATTATAATGCCATTGGTGGTCTCTAATGATGATGTGGAGGGGAGGTAACCTAAACAATCACACAAGAACTAAAACAAAATAAAAACACATCCCACACAACAAACTTTAATAATATAATATAAAACCAATGAAATAAAACTCAAGATTTAAAGTGAACTAACATCAATTAAAAACCATACAAGCATATCCCATCTTATCACTCTCATACCATGTAAAAGTGGATACCAGTATATCTACATCAAGTGATTTGCATGTTTATGATAGGCACAAAATAAGCTAGTACTCAACACAATAGGTGTAATCAAAATGAAATCACATACACAAGAATATTTCACCAAAAAAAATAAGAGTCAAATCCTAATATTTTATTGTGAAAAGATAAAAAAATGTGACATGTAGATATAGGTGATTTCATGTGTAAATACTCACTAAAATTATCCATGAAAAGTGACCAAAGAGGAAAGAAAAGAAGAGTAACTCCCATACCCAAAAAAAAATGGTTGAGGGAGTTAATTATTGCTCCTATAGTCAAACTATAACTCTATGTACACCTAAGTAAGATTATCCATGAGATTAAGAAAAATCCAAGCAAAATAAAAAATATATAAAATAAATAAATATGGGAAAATAATAAACTCCAGATATAATAGTGATAGGTTTGAAATTTTAGGAAGACTAGGACATATTAAAAAAATGTAAAATAGTTTATACACATATATTTGACAAGTTCCAAGTGAATTTTAAATGAGACTTTAAATTTTAATATATGGATTCATTTGAATAATTTATCACACCACTGAAACACTAAGCTAATAGGCTATCCCTAAGGATGTCTTTTATTTTATAAAATAGGTTTTTTTGGGATTAGGTTAGTACCTATTAAATGAGACCAATATTGACTAACTATATTTATTGGGTATAATGGAATTGACCTATGTATATGTAGACTGAACTAAGATTCTAGAGATATTTGTGTAGGATATTTAGAAGGTTTGAAATGGATATTGATGTTATTTTAGGTGTGTAAAATAAGAATAGAATGGTTCAACCATAATATATCATACAAGTGTAAGATAATAATATATTAGGACCTTGTTTGTGTGATAAAGTCATGAATGCTAAATGTGTGTCAATAATGTCATTGTCAAGTATTGAAGACCATATTTTAGTATATAAAATGCCCCTTTGATTATAGTAATTAATTTTATAGAATAAAAATGATAAAATATGTCTGAGTGTGTACAACATACTTTGTATTTGGTATGAATCTTCTTTTTGGTAGGTAACTCACTATTAAAACCTATAATCATGTGTTTTCAATGTCCATAGATTAAATATTTTAATATGAAATTGAATTTTTGAAAGAATAAGGGTTAAATTACACCTTTGTGTTGGTAAAAAACATGTTTCCATTATAACTTGTTGTATATGATGCTTCATTATTTAAGCATTGAATACGTTGTGAATCCTTATTGAATAACATGGAGAGTTGGGGTGTTTATGCCCTAATGGTTTATAAATATGAAAGATCTTGGTTTGGAATTACAACATGCCCCAACCCTCATAAATGTGTTGATAATTATGTAATGTAATAACCCAAATACATATGTAGGTAAATGAGAGAAATGTCATGAATTTTTCACTCAAAAAAGTGAATCAACCATAAACATGGCTTGTAGATTGAATTTTAATGTTTTTCTCAAGTTTTCTAAAATTATTTCCATGTAAATAAAAACATGATTGAAATGGAATGAACAATGTTTGTGCCTCCATCATGAAAACATGTTTGATTATATAGTTTCACTAAGTGTAGAATGTAATTCATGATTTAAAAAGAGTGGATAACATCCATTCCCCCATCATGACTAGAACTATGATAAGCATGAACTAGAATTACAACCAATTTCAATTCAAATATAAATTGTGTTAATGTGTATGAACCAATATCATGACCTCTAAATCTGAATTAATTGATATATAATGATGTGAATCTATATTTTAAATTTTAGAATCTATATCTCAAATGTATGTGTATATGGAGACCTAAAATTATTGTTCATATAGGTTGTTGTGGATATTCCCATACCTATATACCCTAGTGTGTAAGAATATGTGTTCAAGTGTCTATAAAGTAAATGCATGTAATATGATCATTAAATATATATTAATATGATAATATATATCATTTATCTAAATAATATGACATCTAAAACATTCTAAATCTCTAAAATCTATACTATGATGTGATTTTATTCTTATGTAGGCTTATGTATCTATGATAATCCCATTATAGTGCTCCCTTTTTAGATGAGGGATGTATCTTGAAATTTCCTTAAATCAAAATAAGAGTTAACTATATCATGACATTTATAAATATATAATTAAGTAATATCATCTAAGCATGTGAATAATACATCATCATACTAATGTATATTTAAATCAAGGCATGTATGTAACATATGTAATGAAATGAATGTGTGAGTCATTTCTAAGTATATGTATCAATGAATCATGTATTATAAATGTTATAAATAATATTTTGTATTAATATTACATAATATAGATCATAGGTCCATTCAACATCAACAATATCAATAATGACAAGTGTTAGTGTTACACATAAGGCTAAATCATGTATACAAGGGACATAAAATATCATAATGAACAATATTAAGGGATATATACAAGGGCACATAAAAAATATTTAAAATAAGGAAAATCAAGTATGTCACATGAAAAAACTCCCATAGGAAACATAATATATTCAACAAAAAAGTCACCTATCACATAAAAAAGTAACAACATTAATGGATCATATAAAAAGGAACTAGTCTACACCATCCAAATATATTAATGGCACATCTTAGTATCATAGAATATCATGTATCATTGTGTATTAAATGAGTAGCTAGAAAGACATCTATAATAA